>VXAU01004626.1:1708095-1721313 GCA_013399695.1 Formicarius rufipectus | reverse complement strand
AAAAAAAAAAAAAAACCCAACCACCTCCTTTTGGAGTCCTTTTCACTCTTTCCTGCATTAAAGGTAGGGAAAATTGTTTCTGTAGTACATCCATCAATGGGATAACAGAGGTGGTACTCCGATTCATTTGAAATAATGCTTCTCCTGCCTCCATCTGTTCCTGGTGCAAGGATGAAAGGGACTTTCTAAGGTGCCTTAAATCTTGAAGGGAGTAGGTAGCACAGATTAGGGCAGAATTAATAGACATATCTGACCCTCCAAAAAAGCTCCTCATCACTACTCTGAATGGAGTCTTAGGACACTGTCTACCTGTGGTTTTAACCACCTTCAAAGAGACTTCAAAAGTGGCGCAACATGACTTCCTCTTGCCTGTGAGGAAAAAGCAGAATGTAATGCCTTGCAAATCAATCTTACCTCTAATAAGAACAGAGCACAGGTTATAATTCTGATTTTAAGACAGGTTTAGCACTTGGAATGAGAATAATGAATAGCACTCTACTTGAGAACATTAACAGCTGAGAAAAACATAAACTGCCACATTTATCGAAAGAGAGTGCTAACTTTGAGTCTTCTGTGGATTTGAACAGCTTCACCTTTCCTTCCTTACTCATGAGACCACCTCAAAGAAAGTGATGAGTATGTGACTATCTGCTTACTCTACTGTGGAGACTTTTTTTTAATAGTGTAGGCAGAAGTGAGCTGTCCAGGTATAGCTTGAAGTAATGATTTGTTTTCTTTCAGTATTCAAGCTTTCTTACTTACAGAGTGTATTTTGGTCTTTGGAACAAACACTATCATAAGTAGGCTGCTTTTGCAGCATATACAGGAGTTACACGGCTTAAAGCCACTCTTTCAAACTACATTGAAAACTAAATTTAGCATGAAAATTTCTCACTTGCTAATGGTATTTTTAGTTTAATATTATTTGTGAAATGTCTTTCATTCCAAAGGGTTTTTTTAATATAATTTTAATAACACCTTCAAGAGTTTCAGCCTCTCTTCCATATAAATACAAAAGGATTATAATATTGCATCCTTTAATTTTTTTTCTTTCCTTGCGTTTTGTTCCATTACTTTCCAAACAATCTGTAACTTAAAATAACTTCTACTTTGTAAAAATTCAAAGGAAGAAAAAAATCTGATGAGGCGGTTGCAATGGAAAGAAAAACAGCCACATAAACTGCAATTTGGAATCAGTGACAGGATAAGAAGGCACTAGCTTATTTTATTGCATTGATTGGCCAAACACCAGATGAAAATGCAAGGAGGAAATAAGACAACTTTTGTTCAGCTATGTTTTAAATCCTGTTAAATAGCAACATCTTTAAAAGTGTCACAAAATTTTTCCATTTCCCATCCAGCTTTACTTTGGTAGAGGAGAGAAATGACAGAAAGATATGGACTAATCTGACTGAAATACCAGTTTAGGTCAAGCAAATTGGTGACTGCAAATTTCAGTGAACAAATGCAGTACTGGTATAACATAAAATTGATCCTACAAACCTATTAGAGAAAGTTATTGCAATCACTGTCACAGTAGAACCAGCCCTGATTTACCTGGCCACAAATCTCCCCAACTTGAGCCTATAGAACTAATCTGATACAACATTCCCCAATCCAAACAAGATCTCAAGTCATAATTCTCCTACTCAGAATAATTTCACTGACACTTTTTTAACAGAGATAATGACATTGGTAAAACCCTTGCATAAAACCATGACGTGTTGACACGGGCAGTGCCTTATTTGCTGGTCTTTGTTTGTTTTCCTGTTTGTTAGTTTCTTACACAAGTGTGGAGCAGCTTTGCTGTTAGGACAGCTCCCCTGAACGCAGTAGCCACCTCTCCAGCAGGAAGCTCTGCCACACAACTTTTGCTCCAGCCACTCTTCTCACACATGTAAGCCCTTGTGTCAAGTCTTCTACTTGTTTAGGCTTTTGCTTGAGTTGACAGGACCTTGCTGACACTGGTACTCTGTGCTGCCTCAGCAGAAAGCACCTAAGAAGAACTTGTCAAAGTTTGTTATGAAATTCCAAGCAAAGAAAAAGGCTCACAGAATACTGCTTTATGCAATACCCCTATTTTTGATCACATTGATGATGCTTCTCAGGCTATTTCTAAGACTATCCCGTGGTGTCCTTGTGCCTAGTGCAGGATTTACAAGGCATACATAGACACAGGGACAGATCTTTCATGTGTATTACTAAAATGGGCCTACTGACTTTAGCTACAATTTATCCCAGTATCCACAACAGTAGGCTTATACAGGCATCATTCCGAAACAGTTAACAACTGTCAGCCAGGAGCTCAAGCAGGCTACAGAGGTTCAAGCTTCCTAACCAGTATAACCATGAACCACACAGTCTGTCTCTCACATTGCTCCAAGTAGCACTCATATACACATATTTAACACATCTTCAGATCTCAGGTTGACAGGACTGAAAGGATTGCTACCCAAGAGCTGAGCACAGAATACAAGTCTAAATATAGCATCATCACATAAAGTTCATGCTCTTCATCATGCCAACTGTGCCACATACAGAAAATCAAGTTTTCTATTTTGTTATTCCTTCCAACACCTACTTGTGATTGGGTATTTTTTGTTTGTTTTGAAGGTCTACAGCCAGCTAGAAGCATGCCAGCCTGTTCATCTGAAAAAAAGAAGGCACAAGCATCTTCAACATCAGAAAAAAAATCCCACAAAACATACCCAATGAAACCTCATAAGATTAGGATGTTTTGGCACCTGTCATGCCCAGGAATGATCAAGTACTACAGTTTTTAAAGTGACCCAAGCTTTGTAAATACACATGTAAGATCAGTCACCTACTAAGAACAGTGTTGAATTCTGCACTCACTTGCAAAACCCCATAGGTTTGCCAATCTCACACATGGCAGAATGCTTCCTCACATCTGCTCTCTATGTCTAAAGTCCTTATGAAATACGAATTAAAATCATTAGAGCAACTTCAATAAAATAAAAACATCTACAAAGAACAATACTGCAGTTGGTGCTGCAATGCTCCAGCTTGCACAAAGTAGAATAGCTTATCAAATTATTTTCTTAGGAGAGACTCTCTCTGCTTGGCTCCTGCAAGCATCAGCATCACACTACAAAATGCAAGCAGTGGGAATCTGGCTTTCAAGAACCCTGTGCAGCCAATGGCTGCAAAATAAAGCCTATGATTGATTGCCAGGTTATGATGCTTCAGAAGTGGTATAGCAAGCATAACCAACCTGCATTCTTTTCCACTCTTCTTCAGCTCTGCAGCAGCTTCTTACTCTTTCCAAGCCATTGGCTAGTTCTTCTCCAAGTTCTTTTTACTAAAACGTTTTATCTCTCCACACAGTAATAAATTCTCCTAGCAATCATGAACATCCACTTATGTTGTTCTTTTAGACATAGGCATCGACCATATCCTCTTTGGGAGAAAGTGAAGGATAGCACCAGAATGCTCTGAGTTTTATTTGCATTTGCTGTGGAAGAGAGGTATTTATTGCTTAAGATCACTCTCATACCAGACAAGCGATGGTTTCCCTTACTCTATTTATATACTTGGAATAATTCATAGCTAACACTTTTCCCAGCTAAATGCATGCCCATCTCCTGAAATGGATTCAAACTTCTGGAGCATGGAAGTTACACAGCAAGGGTCAGTATGCAAAGCCTAATGCCAGAGACATGCATCTGTTTCCCTCACTCACACTCCCTCCTTCTGATTATTGAACATGAGAATCCCAGTTGTATTCCAGATACAAACGCAAGCATCTTATATTGTAAAGCTGGGCGCTATTCCAAACTGGAGGGTTGGGGACATCCAAGTTTAGCATACTTGTTAGCACAGCATCAAAAATGCTGGGACCATAGGCATTCATTTTGCAGTTACTGCATATTTAACTTTTCCCCACACACAGATTTATATTCTAGCCCACAAAAAAAAAGCTTTGTTTCCAGGCCATATTCTCACACAAATACTGTAATACTGCTGCTTAAAGGCTTATAGAAACTCTATGCTGTTTTCAAAAATCCTATCAAGAAAAGTAGACCCTAGTTCAGCAAAACACCAAGTTATTTGTCTATGCATAATCATTGATATCATTCATTTGCTAAAGGTGAGCAATGCTATTAAATACTTTGTGGAAACAAGCCTGGGAAGAGAAGTCACACAGGTATCAGACAGAACTGGAAGACAATTTAGGAAGCAATGGTTGCATAAACTTGCATGTTATAAAGAAATTATCAAGAATCAGAATTAGAATGTGACTAATGTAGGGTCACTAAGTCTAAGAGCCCATAACAATATGACTCCTTGGAAAGGCAGACTGGAGTATTTTAGAATGCTGCAATACAGATGGGTAAGCCTCGATTCACATAGCCTAAATTACATATGGGTCCCTGTGTCTAGTGTTTCCTATCAGGTAACTCTGGGTCTTATTGGATTCAAGGGCCTAGCTGTAGTCTCCTTAATGCTGAATATTTGGGCTACAGATGTTAAAAACAAACAGAAAAATCCCTGCCAGTCAGGCTCTGTTCCCATTTAAAATATGCAATTCTAACCTAAAGGCTTGGTTCTCACAAAGTCGCCTCCAAGAGGAGGAAGGATTGTCCAACATTGTCACAATCAAATCCAGTTTATACTGCCAGTAAGATTTATTCTGCATTTATAGGGGTGTAAACTAAAGCAAACTAGTAGCTATGTTTTATAGAGGGTTTAAAACATATGCATGCTGCTGTTCAGCTCTTCTGTGCAAATTTTCATATACTGTTCTCCAAGTCAACCCAGAGGAGAAAACTGGTACTATCTAATGTTAGTATTAAGAGTTCTGACCTGAAAAGCATCAGTATTTCCTTATATCTGTAAGTGCAGAATCTGGCCTAGATACAGTATTTCTTTATGAAAGAATAGGCTTAATAAAAGCCAAAAAATAGTCTACAAGAAACCTGCTAAGACCAACGTGCACACAACTCCGACCTGCTACACAGCCATTGCCTAATGTATCTGCTCACTCCTCAAACACACAATACTGTGTCCGAATCGAGACTCGATGTGTATTACACATGGTGACTACCTGTGGGCGTGGGGCGCTTGAGGCCACGGGAACCCCTGCGCGGCATATTCCTGCGTGTTTGCCCTTCCTCCTCCTCCTCCTCCTCCTCCCGCTCCCCGCCCAGGCGCACCTGTGCGGGCTGGGGCGGCCCTGGGGCGCCCCCTGGCGGCGCCGCACCCACAGCTCCGCCGCCGGCGAGCTCGGAGCGGCCCCCGCGCCGGGGGACGGGAGAGGTGCCTGACATCCCGCTGCAGCAAGGCTGAGCGACTCTACGCCCCCACGGCTTCGAAATTCGGACGACTCGGTGGATTTGGTGTCAGGTATGCGGCTTTGCAAATTTTCCGTGGGGAACACACGCCCATCTGCCGGAGCCATGCCAAAGTCCCATCAGAAAGCTGCTGGGATGCAGCAATCAGATTGCCGTGGACTCCACGTGTATTTCTGCAGTATCTGTTTCTCATGCAGAAGGCACAGCTGCGGCAGGTAGCAGGGTGGGGAAGAGCAGTGCACTTATGCTCTCTGTATTTCCTCTGCTAATGTACAAGGGTGGCAGGGCAGTGGGAGAAAGGATACAACTTTCAGTTGCAGGGCCAAATTACAGTGCAATCCACACAAAGGAGTGAAGTTAAAATAATGAAACCTCTCTTCTGGCATCTCTTAATTTGATTTTGTGGTTTGCTTGGAGGGGTGGGGGAGTAGGGGTGGTATGGGGGGCAGGCAACTAGACTTTGCAACCATATTATTACTTTTATTTTTTAATACATTGTTTATATGGTAGCATATCTATATATATCTGGGATGAATTATTGTGTACTATTCTGCTTTTCCCAGAAGACTAAATACATGTACTAGCATCAGGACAAAGAGGTTACAACTGTTTGGACTATATACACACAGTCCCTCTCCAGCATCTGGGCATGCACACACAAGCATGAACACATCTAGAGAGCATCATTTAACTTTTGAAGTCAGGCTGGAAGCCTTGGGACCATCTCGAAACTACTTCTGAAAACAACTTTTAAAAAAAATAATCAGTGCTATATACACAGCATTATTAGGTTTTATTTTCACTTTGCTTTACTAGTACAGAGATACTCCTTGAAATCCATTTTTGAAGTGCTTTATCTGCTTTTTCTGTGTTCACTTGAAATCGTAGTTCTGTTTGCAACACTTAAATTATTCATACAGCAGCCAACTCTGGTTTTATAGGGATGATGACGATGCTTCAGGTGAAGAACAAAACAAAAGGATCAGAGGAACACCTACACAGAAAGCAGTGTTTTCATGCCAGTAATTTTAGTCAGGAAAAATCAGGTAAGAGAAGGATTAAAAACATACAAGACATCTCTATAAAGTTTAATATTTTCCCATTGTATAATGATCTTTAAAAAAAGATTAACAACCTGTAGTATGGATCACCTTGTATTTACTATGCGCGTCTCAAAGAACACAGAACTTTTGTTACAGCCTATATAGACAAAGAAGCATACAAGACATTTATTTAAGTCTTAACTCACAAAGAAGCCAATTACAGTATTTAAACTGATTTTTCTTAAATAAGTGTCACTCAGTTTATAATACTCTAAAAAAGCCAAACCAAATTATATCATCCAATTGAAACGTTTTACAAATGCAAACTTATGATTTCAAGATCAGGTTATTTCTTAAGGATCCATATATTATGGCACTGTTTCCAGTCATCAAAGTAGTTTCAAGCTTATTATGCAAAGATTAATTACTTACATCATAAAAAAAACCCACATCAACCGGTAATAGTTTGGGGTTTTTTATTTCCAGACTACAAAAAAACCCAACAACAATAAAAAAACAAACCAAACTACATGAAACAAACAAACAAACCCAAACAAAACAAAAAAACCCCAGCAACAACAACAAAAAAGCTTCCTCCAAGGATAAAGGGTGAAAAAACATTCAGCCCAACCAATTACCTCCAGAGGGAAAAAAAACTCAGCAGCCTAAACATCTCAAGCCCTTTCACTTAGCCCCAGCTACTGAAGTAGACGCAGCTTGAAGGACAGCCCTATGAAAAGGATACCATGGTGAAACAGTTTGTCACTGGCCTTAGCATTAACTCACCTGGTACTACTCTAAAGCATTGTGGAAGCTGAGCAGGACACTTCACACTAATGAAGAGCAAATTCCTGCTTTTCTACTCAACGCCCCCAACCCTTCACACCTCAGCCAGCCACTGATTGGTGGCAGAGGAGGACAGCATCCTACCTGCCATCCAGCCTGACAGAGACAGTGGCAGTAACCAACACAGACCACTATTCGTGTGTCTGTGAAAAAGGGATGTGCATGCAAAGAGTATCCTAGAGGAAAGAAGGTGGTGCAACAGGTTGAAACAAAGGGCAGTGAAAAAGCTGCATAAATGAAGACCTTTAATTTATCATTAATATTAGGAACATTAAAGGACATAGTCAAGTTACGACACTCAAAATTAGACAGTGTTTGATTCATCACTCAGATTAATTTAGCTAGTCACAAGTCTGACCCAGAACACTTATAAATTATCAAAAATTGTAGTATATATATTATTTTGATATTTAAGTCAACAGGTTTGCTTTGGCTCAGCAAAATGAACTAAAGAGGTGCATTTTGTGTCTCAAGAGATTTGGTGTTCTTAGATAAGAAACCTTTAAACGCCATTCCAGGATTTAGGACCTAATCCACATTCCATAAAAATAATTCTAGGGAATTAAATAGGCTTTGCATCAGACCTATCAGGGTGTGTCCTCCTACTCCATGGCCAGTCTTGCCTCCTTGCTGCCTAAATTGTGACGCACAGCAAGGCTGGGGCTGTCTGCAGCTTGTTTGGTTGGCCAGCTGAGCAAGCTGGGCCAAGTTACCACAATGAACTATGCTGTCCAAGTGTCATGCTCACTGTAACCTTTATGGATGAACAAAGCTGCACACAGCACTAGAAAGGAGTGGCTGGGCCATCAAACAGGATTTTACTGTCTCAGACAGTGATCCATGCAGATATAGCAGTGCTACTTAGGCAGCCAATGGTGTAAGTCGCCGCCTGTGGAGCCGGCTCGTCCTCTGAGGACGCCGGTTCAAATCCCGAGGAACTCACTGTCACCATCCGAGTGTGCTCGGCCATGGCAAGATGAGCCTCAGGAGCAAAGGGGGTGGGGCCAGTTCTGCGCACACTGTGCCTCACCTAAAAAATCCATTGCACAGGCTTATCCCAAAATCTTCGTTCGCGAAGTCCAGCCAACAACAACAACAACTTAGGCAGCCAGAGGTTGATGCTAAGCTACCCTTCCACTGGTGTTGTCATCCCAAAGTTGTCACACAAACACAACATAAATGCTGTCCACTTCTCTAAGCACAGAAAAGCAGAAACAGCTGGTTTCACAAGCCAGCATAGCCTGTTAATACCGTTTTAAGAAATACTACAGAGGTAACTTTAAATTGGAACATTTATGAGTTCATTCCTCCTAAGGGGTAGGATAGATCTAACATGTTAAGACTGGTACAGCTTAGATAAAACAGTATCTTTATCACATAGCTTATATCTTTATATTATCTCTACTGTAACACCACTAATACAATGTATTCATGGCACACATTCAGGAAGCAATCAGAAAGTTATGCATTTCTTCTACACCACACCTTGCATACTGCAGCTCACTACAGGCCAGTGGCACAAGAGACCACCAGATTCTGCAGCATTAACTAATCCTGAATAAATTATTTTTAACTGCAACTACCAAGCACTTATCCTCTTTAGGGACAGCCACGTTCTTTGTGTATGGGCTGCATACAAAAATTTTAATAACATTTTTTCCAGTCCCTGCAGCACTGCTTGCCACTACCAACAACAACAGTCAGAAAGAAATCAGGGCCACTTAGTAACCTCTTTCCAGTAAAATTTTCCTTTCCATTAAAACACTTTGCACTAATTCAGAAAGCCTGTAACAATTTACTATCAGTCTCATTACATTTCTAGTGTAGTCCAAGTTATTTCACCAGCACTAGAAATGGGAACCTGGAGATAATGGATTTTTTTCCAAGCTCACCCCTAAAGCAAGCTCCGCTCAGTCTACCTACCGAAAGGGCATTGTAAGGTGGCAGAGGGTTTCAGTGACTATTTTCAATTAACCTGTATAGAAGCTTGGAAACTGAAGTTTATTATTCCCACATAACTGAACTCAGGAGTTATCATCTTTTTTTTTTGAGGTTTTCAGATGAGGGGAAGGGGCAAGGGGAGAAGAGAAATTGACCCACAAGACATTAAATGGCAGGTAAAATGTGTGACAAAGTGACATAGATTAAAAAGTCATAACATTGCATGTATGTCTTCAGTCTCTGAACTACTTACTGTCAGTCAAGAATAAGATCTTGGGATATAACCAGGAATTATTTGAGAACAACTCATTATTGAACCACAAGTCAGAGACAGCACTCTGGGCACTGTGCCACAACGTAAGAATCTATAGTGTGCCTAATTCCTCAATACTTTGTACAGTTCTCAGAGCTAGAAAAGGCACCAAAAAAAAGGGTAACAAGGATGGTAAAAAGAGATATAATACGGTCAATTTGTACAAACAAAAGAACAAAAATCCTGACTCCTCAGACTGAGAGGGTTGAAGTAGATTATGTTAGAAATCTACAATGAGGGGCATAGTATTTGCAATCTGTCCTAGAACAAGAATTTTTTTTGTGTTGAAATTCCTAAAAGGAATCTTCAAAATTAACACAGGAGCTATTTCTTCACATAGTTAACAAGTTATGGCATTCCTTGTCAGAATGACCTGTGTCAAAAATTGCTTGCACTAAAAAAAAGTTTAATGCAGTAAAAATACATCAATGACTTTTTAAGTATTCATGGATAAAAAATTTTTATATTTTTTCAGATGAGACCTAGGGCCAATAGATCTATATGACAGAAGACAGCAGTTTACACTGAAAACATCATCTTCTTGTTAATGGTAACAGGTAGAAACAACACGCTGGCCTAAATGAAACTGTATAGTTAAGTACTTATTATATTCTATACTGTAAAGGCAAGGTACATAATTTTAATGAATTCAAAATTTTAATTTGTGGAACCCAACACAGCTTTCCAGAGACAAATGTATACTTTGCAACACACCATCTACTGATTTCATCAATTCCTGCTATTTCAAAGTGAAAGATCCATAGACACATAGAGGTTTGCAGGGTTCTTGTTTGTTAGTTTTTTTAGTGCCTAATCCATTCCCACCCACCCAGGCAACTGTAGTTGTGATTACTTTATGAAGTTTTTAATTGTCCTTCAGTACAGTCACTATTTACATGACTCAGTCTATACCTACATATTGTGTATGCACTATCCCCAAGAGGAAAAATGGAGAATAAGTAACAGGTCTGCACCTGATTGCAATGTTTATTTTATTGCTTAAGTCCTGATTTCAGTTATTTACCCAACATCATCATTTTTAGCCTCCTGTTATGGTATACTCATGCACAGCAAGTATAGCCCAAGTGCAACTGTTACTGAAGAATTTGTCCATTGCTTGGGTAATTCTGCCCCATAGAATTCAATCCAAATAAATTACACTATATAGGTCAACACCCAACAAAACCAAATCGACAGACCACACACAGTTACATCTTGCTGGGTAATTGATAGAGATTAAACCCTGTGGTCTGGTAGTCTCTTAAAGTCCCTGGAACCTCTTAACCATTCCATGTGGAGTTTTCTCATCCCTCCTGATTTCCCCTAAGGTTATAGTACAGAATTTGTATTCTCCTACAGCCAGTTCCTTTAGCTATTCTTCCTTCCTTGGGACCTGCAGAGCTTTCCAGCTCCCAATTAGAAAGTGCTTTGCTCAGGGAAACAATAGCTCAACCAAGCCCATAAACCATCTTCTATGTCCTACCTCCTCTTTCGATTTCTATCCAATTAAGCTGAGAGCTCAAGCTTTGTTGGTTGGGCTTGGGTTTTCAGTGGTTTTTTTTTTTTTTTTTGGAACTGCAAAGTGATACATAACATTTTGTATGTGAAGCAATTACCAACTCAGTTCCAAAAAGCACATAAGCGGTTTCAGTTGTCTTCAGACTTTTGAAGATCTTACAAAAGACTACCCTATCTGCAGTGTTGTTTTAATTTAGTGATTTATCTATTACTTTTTTCCAGAAACAGTTTATTGTGTTGTATGTCTTGGTCTAAAATATGTTTGGGTGTTTTTTTGTTTGTTTGTTTTTGTTTGGTTGTTTTGGTTTTGTTTTTTTACACAGGTACACAGAAATGACAGACATTAAACTGTGCAGAAAGTTAATTTTATTAGTTTGTACATACAGGTCAGATCCTGCAGTGCTACTACCATGGCCTAGGCAAATGGTCTGAAATCTACAGGCTGATGTCTACACTGGTGATTATAAGCAACCATTTATAATCCTAGTTTCTATTCAGTGCCCAGAAGAGCAGCAGTCTGAAAACCAGATCCTAAAAGGGCTCTACGAAGCAGAGCATCTATGGAGCCACCAATGAAACAAGCATCCCAGAAGACTGAAGCAGCATGCCAGAAGACTGAAGCAATGCCAATGTCCATCATAAATATCAGTGAACACATGCAAATGGACTGACCAAAGGCACAGTACTCTAAGAATAAAAGTTAAGAGAGAGGCCACAATGATACATCTGGAAGTATCCAGAATATGTCATGGTTACTATTTATATGCCATTCCATAAATAGACAATATACACTATCACTATGACACTAGGTACCTGAGGATTGGTATCCTTGACTTCCCTTCAAACCCTTTCCCTGTCACCAAACAAACCAAAGAACCCACATATATCTGTTCTGAACATACTGTTTCCCCATGGTAACCTTCCCTCCTCCCACCCTTCTTCCTTAGGGATGGATTCCTCAAAGAAATTTGCTCTCCCCATTCTATATGTCAATAACAGGAAGGCTCCCACACTAGTTTGCATACACTGAGCTGAGCTTCCCCCTCCTCCTGCCATGTTCTCCCTGAGAGGGTTCATAAAAGAATAAAAGAAGAGTTCTTACCTCATAAAACTTTCATTCCCTTTTCCTTTTTTTTTTATTTTTTTTTAAAATAAAAGAACACTTGAAACAAGAAAATCCACCACACATCTTCAAAGACCACGAGATGGGGGGCAGACTAAGCAAGTCACTACTGTATCATTCAAACAGTACTCTTACAAAGGGAGCACTATAGCACACAGTGCACTACATACAAGATAGCTGAGGAAGCTCATGCTCTAAAACAGCATTGTGCTAATTTACTGTCTATTTCTGAGAACCACGCTTACACGATTATAATGCCTCCTTGCACATAAGTCTCACCAATTACTTTCCTTTGGATATGAGCAGGATGAAGACTTTGAGAAATAACACACTAGTAGCTCTCTAACACTGTGTGTTTAGTTGCTAAAAACTTCAAAGATAAAGCATTGTTTTCTGAAAGCAAAATATTGAATCCCAGATTGACATTCCAGGAGAAGGTTTTTTTTCCCTACAATATCATTGGTGTCTACATCTTTTCAAAGCCTTATGTATTTAATATAGATGTCTACTAAAAAAAGCTGATTTCTATGGTCTGTGTGACAAATTTTTCTTCCAGAGGGAAATCAACTGTCAGAGTCCTGACATCTGCTATTGATGTGCAAAAGCAAGAAGTTCACCTCTCTCTGTGCAAAAGCACAGCCTTCTATCCAAAGCAGACAAGGAAGAGTATGAAGCAGCACACACGATTTTGACAGAAGAAAACACTTCCTTGGACATGCTGACTAGTCCTTTTCATTGGCAAATTTTAAATACAAGAAATCAATCTTGTAACTGCAAGCTCTTTGTGAATTAGAGGCCCATAAACTGCACAAATGAATCTGAAGGAAAAAATTAAAAAGCTGCCAGCTGCCACTGCTCTAAAGACAGCATTATTTACACCAGAGAACTGACCTTCCAATGCAGATCTGAAGTTTTCCTTGTAGAAAGAGGCCGGACAGCATTATTCAACACAGGTTTGTTCATCAGGATATTCTACTCTACAATGGCTCTGCAAAGAATATAAGGTTCAGTACTGTGTTCCTGCAGTGTAAAGACTCTTTAGCATCCCTACTTGCTTGACAGATAATTTTACCATCTGACATGATCTTCAAAAAAAAAAAAAAAAAGAAAAAAAAAAGC
>VXAU01004626.1:1697878-1708066 GCA_013399695.1 Formicarius rufipectus | reverse complement strand
AAAAAGAAAAAAAAAGCAATAAAATTATTAGAGGGGCCACTTTTTGGGTTTTTTTTGTTTTGGACTGACATGTCAGACTTATAGCACCACAACAAACACATCAGAGCACAGATATCTCTGTTGGTATCACTTTCAAATCTTGTGCCTTCAAATTAGGATTCTCTCCACCCATACACTGAAATGTATGGTCATGAAGGTCTGATTTTGTACACTGAGATATGCTCATCTATGTGTATACACACATCTTATATATCCCTACATCAGCAGCAGGAGAGGTGAATATTTTTACATGCTTTAATAGTTCTTAGATTGGGCCCACAAGTAATAACAGGTTTAAAAATGAAAAAAAAAAAGCCATTTCGGAGTGTTACATAACTGTTCATGCTGCACACAAAGCATATTTAAGATATTTAGCTAAAACTTCAAAAATGTTCAAAAGGACTAACCATGTATCTAGCACTTTGCCATTCAAAAAGACAGCATGCTATTTTCAAAGACAAATGTAATACGAAAGTATAGCCATATCTGGAACAGAGATTTACAAAACCTAACAGGTACATAGAAGTCTGAGATACATCACAGGAGTAACAAGCCTGAACCAAAATGGCAAAGTAAACCATGCTTTTTTACAGCAAAAACTAGAGGAGCTTTAACATCCCTTCAGAATCATGGCCAACAAAAGCTCGTTTAAGATATACACAGTTACCTGCACAAAATTTAGCACCACGCTCTGGGTTTCAGCTTATCTTGCTAGGGAGAGAGATTTCACTGCATAGTAGAATACCCACAAAGATCAT
The DNA here is from genome assembly GCA_013399695.1 of Formicarius rufipectus. Taxonomy (NCBI): domain Eukaryota; kingdom Metazoa; phylum Chordata; class Aves; order Passeriformes; family Formicariidae; genus Formicarius; species Formicarius rufipectus. The sequence continues at coordinate 1,707,269 of VXAU01004626.1, read as the reverse complement.
CAAAGTCCAAACCCATCCCTGCACAGGACCACGTGTCTGAGAGCCCAGCACTGTGACAACTGCCCTGGGGAACCTACTCCAGTGCCCAGCAACCCTCTGAGTGAAGAACCTTTTCCTAATACCCAACCTAAACCTCCCCTAACACAACTTCAGGCCATTCCCTCAGGTCCTACCACAGACAGGAGATCAGTGCCTGCCCCTCCTCTTTCCCTTATGAGGAAGTTGTAACTGCAATGAGGTCTCTCCTCAGTCTCCTTCAGGCTGAACAAGTCAAGTGACCTCAGTCACTCCTTATATGGCTTCCATACGAGCCCTTCACCACCTTTGTGGCCCTCCTTTGGACAGTCTCTGATAGCTTCATATCTTTTTTTATATTGTGATGCCCAGAACTGAACATAGGACTCGAAGTGAGGCTGGTCCAGTGCAGAACTGACCGTCTGGCGATGCTTTGCCTGATGCCCCCCAGGACAGGGTTGGCTCTCCTGGCTGCCAGGGCACTGCTGATTCATATTCAATTTGCCATCAATCAGGACTCCCAGGGCCCTTTCTGTCATGCCGCTCTCCAGTGTCTCATTCCCCAGTCTGTACATACATCCAGGGTTGCCCCACCCCAGATGCAGAATCCAGTACTTGTCTTTGTTAAACATCACAGAGTTGGTGATTGCCCAGCCCTCTGATCTGTCCTGGACTCTCTGCAGGGCCTCTTTACCTTCAAGGGAGTCAACAATCCCTCCCAATTTAGTATCAGCAAACTTACTATGCCTTCAAGTCCTGCATCCAAGTGGTTTAAAGACATGGAGAAGAACTGGCCCTAAAATGGAGCTCTGTGGAATCCCACTAGTGACAAATCACCAGCCTGATGTATCCCCATTCACTGTAACCCTTTGTGCCTGACCTGTGAGCCAACCATCACCCAACGTGTTTATCCAGCTGTGGCTGCACATTTTGTCCAGAGGGATCCTGTGAGAGACAGTATTGAAAGCTTTACTGAAATCCAAAAAGATGATATCAACTCGCTTCCCTTGATAACTAAATGGGTTGCTGTGTCATAAAAGAAAATTAAGTTTGACAAACAGGACTTTCCCCTCATGAAGATGTGCTGGCTACAACTGTTGACTGCATTGTCTTTCAAGTGTTTTTCAATACCTCCCAAAATAATCTTCTCCATAATTTTACCAGTCATTAAAGTGAGACTCACGGGCCTGTAGTTTCCAGGGTCAACTTTCTTGCCCTTTTTGAAAATTGAGACAATGTTAGCCATCTTCCAGTCAAATGGGACTTCTCCAAATTTTCAAGGCCATTCAAAATTCACTGAGAGAGGCCTCATGATGACATCAGTCAGCTCTTTTGAATACTCTCAGATGAATCCCATCAGGCCCCATAGATTTGAAAGGAGCCGTAGATCCCACAGTTCAACTAGGAGTTTATTCTCACAACCATGGTCCTCCAGCTCGGGGCTCTGGGACACGCTGATTTCAAATTAAATCCACATATGCACAATGGAAGTGAGTTACTGTCCAGTAGAGAGCTTTGTCTTCTGAGTTCCCGATCTTGTGCTGTATTCTCACTCTAGAAAGTATCTCAAACATATCATGTCAGTCATTTGACTTTGACTGTACAGGCTAGAGTAATTAGTAAGTATTGGTACATCTTTTCTGTATACCTAAGACCATGCCTGTCCTGCAATAACAGATTTGATACACAAGTATAGCAGTCTGGTAATGACATACCTTGGATTCTAACACGCAGAGAAGCTACAACAGGAAACACGTGATAAACACTTGCATTTATCCAACAAATTGGCAAGAGCAGCCATCAGACCTGCCACTCTGCTTCATGGATTAGGAGTCTCCCTTCAACTGTTCCCTTCATGTCTAGTAGGATTCAGGTTTGGGTTTTCTCTTTTTCTGTCATCGTTTTGGAGATTGTAGTTGTTTTGTTTCATCACACCAGCAGCAACACTGCTCTGCACTGGGCTATTGCAGTCACAGGAAGCAACACGGAATCACTAAGGTGGCAAACACAGCTCTGCTATCTGTGCCTCTCATAGGAAAGGGTAGACCATGACAAGCAGAAGGTCTCAGAGATGGACTTTTACCAGAGACTATCTCCTGGAGTGTGCCAGCCTATCTAAGGAGACCCATAACACCACAGCTCCATTTCTAACAATATAAAAAACATGTAAATTGTTGGCACCCACTTACGCCTGCATATTCTGCAGTCAATCTTCAGATTATAATCAGAAGCCATAAAGTCCCTCCACTAGTGCCAGTAGCTCCTGATCCATGGAAAAAAGATTAATTCATTACTCAGCAGAATACTCAGTAAACTTTATCTTAGCACTTCTGTTTTAAAAAAAAAAAAAAAACCAAAACACTGAGAAAAAGTCAAGATTTGACCAGCATGTGTCTCACTCCTAAGGACACCTGACTGGAAAAGACTGCAGACATACAGTCAGAGCACATATGTATAAAATACTAAGCGCTCATACACACAGAGCCCACCACAAAAGTTCTATGAGTCACTTAGGATACTTGACATACACTCCTTGACATATTGGCAGTCAAAATACTGGATTAAAAAAATAAACAAAAAACCCCACACAAACATAAAAAACACCAATAAAACACACACACACACCCCCAAAAAAAACCAAACCAAAACAAAAAAAAACCAACAAACACAAACAAAGATAAAAACAACAACCAATCACAACAAAACAAACTCTTTGCTAATTCAATTATATGTGAAAGTCCGGTCTAACTTGCCAACTTTTCATGGGTTTTTTTTATGACCTCTGATCTGCAGGGTAGAAGAATTGATAACATGAGAAAGAAGCTTCACCTTCCTACTTGGTGGGAAGCCTGGCTAAAATACGCAACATCAGTGTCCCTGGACATTAGAGCTCTAAATACAAATAAATACACTTTTAAGTAATGTTGCAAAGGGACTCAGTGGTGTACTTCTGCTTTTAAAATTGATTTTATAGGAAATCGGTACCTGGTACAAGAGAAAGACTACAGCCAAGACACGGCGATTTTGTGCAAGGACACTGCTGCCCTCTCCTGGGGGGGATCGATCCATGCCGGTCCTGACACTGCACGGCAGATCCAAGACCATCAGGATTGCTCTGGGGGCTCGAGATGTAAAATAGACAACGTAAAAAAGCCAAAAAAAATAGTGAAACATACACAGATATAGAATAAATACAGGAAGCATTATATAAACTGTGATAATTCATCATCTTAAATTCTACAGAAGTTTGTTCCTTCATTTAGTTTGAAAAAAATTATCCCCACATCCACCAAAAGGGTTGTCAAGCATTGGATCTGACTGTCCGTGGAAGGAGTGGAGTCACCATTACTGGAGTTATTTAAAAGACACGTAGACGTGGCTCTTAGGGATATGGTTTAGTGGTGGATTTGGCAGTGTTTGGTTAATGGTTGGACTTGATCTTCTTAAAGGTCTTTTTCAACCTAAGTGATTCTATGCCTTAATGCAGGAGAGCCCAAAAGCGATTTTCAGCATCAACAGCAGAACCCAAGGAACAGTGGAATACTCTGACAACTAAGATAAAGAGGAAAACAGTAACTTTCACATTCATTAGCATCAAAGAGCCTTGACACTACTACTGCAGGACCACTGCAGCTTGTAACGCAGAGTAAGCATACAAAAGAAGTTACACAGGCTCTTAAGTTGTCTTTATTTCAGTGGCATTAGAACAAAGATAAACTTTACTGTTAGACAAAATCCTACTTTTGATTACCCTGCATAAGCACAGAGTAATTCAAGGGCCTAGGTACACTTCCCAATTACCAAAGCTTAATGAGTTGCCTTATCTAAGCCGAGCTTTAACTGGCAGAATGCAGGTTTAACTCCTAGCATGCATGAAACAAAATCCACAGCTTAAGCCTCAGTAAAAAAACCCAATTTTTAAAAGCAACAGCTAAGAATGAACACAGGCTCAGGTACTGCAGTTTAGCTGAAAGGCAACTGAGGCAATCCTAAACCTACATTCAAACAATAAAATCTAATGCTATTGTTAAAGTTTGGTCTGTACAGAATGTTTTAATGCAATTTACAATTATACCTTAAATTTAACTAATCAGCTAAATAAATATAGTCTAAATGTCTGTATCTAATGGACTACACAGAAGTAAAACCAGTCCCTCAAATCAAGGAAGTAGAAAGACAGCCAAGGTAAATGGAGGGCACAACAGCAGAGTACATTCCACAGGGGCGGGATGCTCTGGACCTGCTCACAAACCACCCCGAGATGAGCAGCATTCAATTGCTATGAGCCCAAACACAGCCAATTCCACAAATCCAGACTGAAAACAACTGATCACATAGAAGTTCTCAAACTGAAACACCCCCATCTTTTATGCCATAACTTCATGAAAGTTAACACTGCTTGTGCAGCTGCAGGACATCCTACAACTCCAACATGAGTACAGCCTGCAAAAACAAGCATGCAAAACACACTTGGCACTAGGAAGGCCTTAGCTGAGTAGTGGTATATCCAGTTTTTGGGAACACACTTCAAGGAAAGTTGTGTTCTCTGTAGAAAGCTTTCGAAAAGGAAGAAAGAATCAAAGCTAAAAGTTGTCATCTATAATATCCTAGTGAATTGGCATTCTTAAGCCATTCTTTAAGCTAAAGATTCAAAAGGGACAGCGTTTTCACGTTTTCAAATACAGAATATACTTGCAGAGAGCAAGGTAACAAACTCTTCTCTATAGTCACAGAAGGCACAAGGAGTAGCAGTAATGATTTTAAATTGTAGCAATAAGCATTCAGGTAACACATCACGAAATCTTTCAGTGAGAGATAAAATAATCAGAATAAACCAAACAAAAAGACTTAAAGAAGAGGTTAGATAAAACAATTGTTAAGGAACAATATAGGGGTGAATAGTTGTATTTTATTTATATATTTGTACATTTTATTTAAAGGCATACAGGGAAAAAACAGTTATCTCTGACATATCTTCCCATCTACTCTTTATGATTTTTCATAGTAATTATCTGCAATACAAGTGAGAAATCAAATTATTAAATATGCTTCTTTCCTGATGGTAACTATTTCAGTGTCATGAATCCCACAGCTTACAAGCAGCATATTGGTCACAGAACCTCACTGGCATCAGAAATTAAAGAGAGGAAACAGAGCCAGTGAATGAAGCAGAGTATAAGATTACTGCAAAGCATTAGACATTCTGGATTATTACCCACAAGCCAGCAAACACCAGGAAAAAAACATTCCCTAGAACCTTGTCCACAGGTCAATAGCAAACTTACATACAAATCAAGTACTATATTAATCACCATTTCGAATCCACTCTACACCAGTGACAATATTAACAACTTAATATTCATAGAAACTGTGATGCAGCTGCTAATGTAGCTTTCTAAAAGCATTTTAACTCTTTCTCTGTCACTGTATTAAAATTGAAAATTATCCTGTGGAAGCTAAAGATCAGTATCTAAACCATTAGGAGAAACAGACCTAATCAACAAAATATGACTTCGAATTATACCGTGTTGGTAGTCTGTCCTGTAAAAACAAGGAAACAGAGTTCACAAGCTATCAATGCAAGCCACAGATGATTTCTCCATTTATTCATATCTTTAAATGAATCCTTTCCTTGGGTATTTCAACTTTATGCATTTTGAACTTTAAACACAGACGATGCAGGTGAAAAGCAGAAAATACTAACTCCCAAAAACTACTTTGCTGCCAAGTAACAGCAAACGAGTGTAAAGTCTAAACATCCAAAGCCTATTTTCCAGTACTGGCATTTTTAAAATTTGTTATTGAGTGGGGAAAAAACACCTTATCTTTTTCGAAGCAGAAGGGGTAAACGCGTTTTACCACAACCTTTTCATTAACTGGTATGTGTTTTTGTTTTAACCTTAATCATCCCTTAGATGAACAAACATTTTTACCATAGTGGTCTTAACTTTTTCAACTGGAACGTGCTGCATAAAGAGGAAGGGGAGGAAAGCCACTGTATGAAAAGAGCTTAAGGGCACCTTTAATCAACGATGAAGAAGGGAAAGGGTTTACTACACCGACTGCAGAGGGAAGTTACCACTATCCCCTATTCTACCCAACTGAGCTGCCCGATTGCTGCAGCCACGCTTTTCCCTTCCCACCCTGCCCATTCGCAGCGCGCCCTGCAAAGCTACCCGAGCACTCCTGCCTCAGTACTACCCATCCAGCTGCTTGCTGCCCAGAAGGCTTAAAAAATAAATTAAAAAAATTAAGCACCTAGAGGCCTCAACCAGGACGGCCACTTTAGAGAGAGCACCTCCCTTTTTCTAAATTCTTGACACGTGCCCAAAAATCAAAGGATGGCACGCAGGGACACAGAAGCAGCGGTACTCCCGTCCCCCGACACCCACTCCTTACAGCGAGCCAGCCATCCGCAGGCTGCCTCCTCTCTGCCCTGCATTGCTCCCCTACTATGCTAGGGGACCGCTTTTTGGCCCAGCCACTCCGCGCCCCCGCACTCCGTGCCCAGCCCTCCGTGCCCAGCCCAGCCCACAGCCCACCTCGGGCAGCCGCCCCCGCGCACCGGGCACGGCGCAGGGCGCGCCCCCGCTCTCCCGCGCGGCGCACGCGCCCGCCTGCCCTGCTGCGGTTGGCCGAGGCAGCTGTCCGTCAGGTGGCGCGCGCCGGAGCGGACCAATGAGAAGTGTCTCAGGCCTCGGGGGCGGGCACGATGTGAGGGGCGGGAACAGTGTGAGGGGCGGGCGCGGTTAGAGGGCTGGGCACGGTGTGAGGGGCGGGCACGGTGAGAGGGGCAGGCACGGTGGGGGGCCGCCCCGGGGAAGCAGCGCGAGGTACCGACCGGCATTGCCCTTTTGCCTCCGTGGTTCTTGGGCTCAGCGCTGCGGGCCGAGCCGCAGGGCGGGTCCCGGAGCAGCGGTGAAGGCGACAGGCGCGGAGTGCCTGTGGTATGGGCGGGCGGTGGGCCTGGTCGTTGCAGGTTGGAAAGAGGTCGCGTTAATAGAGTTGTCTTGCGTGTCGGGCCGTGCGAGGCAAGTAGAGGCGAAGCGTGTGTGTATGTTTGCTTTGTCCGCAGGAATGAGGAGGCATTCCCGACGAGGCAAGGAACAGCGTGGGTGGAACGGTCCCAAGCACGGCCCTCACCGCAGGCCCGGCCCCGGCCCCCGCACCTCCAGGCGAGTACCCGCAGCGTGCTGCTCTGCCGCGTGGAACCTGCTGAGTGCTGGCTTTCTGCAGCTGAGAGGGGTGCCATCTGAGAGTCTGGTGGGCAGTACTCCTGGTGTGTCTGCCATCCCTACTGGGAGCGGCATTGAGTTGATTTCTGGAAGTTCATAATATGCTCACAGCCGTGCATTGATTTTAAGCTGAGATGTGGTTCCATGAGGTAGTCCTTTCAGGTGTGCACGATCGTCCCTAACTTCTTTATCAATATGCATAGTTCAGGGAAGAAAAACGTAAGTTCTTCACTCTTATCTACACGTTTATTTTATGCCTGAGTATCTACTAGTGTAGAAACTGTCATTAAAGGATCTTCCTGAATGGTTGAAAGCATAAGTAATGTGGTAATAATACCACATGGAGCAGATCAGGAAAATGAAACAGTCTCAGGAATAATCACCTGCTGTGAAAACTGATTGTTTCAGAAAAGTGCATTTTATACTTGAGAACTTATACTTGCCTGTGTTCGAGCTGTTTTTATAGTTCCTTTTCATTCTCAGGTTCTTTCATTAGTACCTCTTGCGGGACGGAAAGAGGCCAATCCTTTGCTTTAATGTTCTAAGGGGGTTTTTTTAAACATATTTTTATGGAAAGAGGCACACGTGCTACATTAATTCCAGTTGTGTAAGAAAAGTTAGAAATGCAAACAGGCCCTAGTTCAGTGAGAATAGAACTAAAAGGATTTTCTTAAAGAGCTCTAAAGTTAAGTGTGTAGGTTTGATCTGGGGTATTATTCACCATTTATATCTGTATTCTTCAACTATTTTCAAATCTGTATAATCAAACAGCAGTAGATCTGGTATTAGAACTAAAATTGCTTTGTCGTTTTCTTTTTTCTAAATTAAAACTATTGCAAAACATCTTCACCTACTGCTTTTAAGATGACATTTAACAAGACCTGTCTTAAAAAGTGAGAATTGTACAGGTGATTCAGAAAACCCAGTGGAATTTTGCTCATCTATACTGAATATGCTCATTTATATTACTTCAAAAAGTGGAAAGCTGCAGTTATCCCATAGACTGCAATATTTATTGGAAAAGCAGAGGGGTTTCTTTCTTAGATTTTTAATTAAACTATTGCTTATTTTGAATGTTTCTGAACCTCATCAATAAAATTCTTGTTATGAAGAGAATGGCAAAATATTTTTTATATTTTTGATCAGTGTTTTACCCACACTATCTCGCTTTATGCTGCAAGACTTTGGAGGCTTTCAGGAGTGGACTGTTCATTTAATGTTAAATTGCCCAGTTAATCTTTTGCTGAAGAGAGTTAAAGGCACTTGCAGAATCAACACCCCCTCTAATGTTTTAGCAAGTAATTTAAGGCTTTTAGGATGTTTGTATCTCTAATGTTCTTGAGAGATTTTTAAGCTGAATATTTTCCCTGTTTGATTTTCACAGGTTAATATATGGTGATGAGCAATGTGCTTATCACAGCACTGCAAAATGGTACTCCATTAATGTCAGTAACAATCTGCTTCTTAGATTCTTTGTGGGAAATGTGTAGGACAGTTGTGAGCCTGTCTTGAAGGCAATGCTATTTTTTCAGTCTGGAACAGGAAGAGCCACAGATCCCAGTGACTGCAGGTCCCAGCAGCAGTGAAGATCCTTCTTCATCCAGTTCAACACAGACCTCTGTAGTACCAGGTAAGAGATGGTGTTTACAGATAAAAAGTCAGTTTCCATATGCTGATTGTATGAAAAAAAGCAGTAGTCTTTTTTAGTCTGCATTAATAGTCTGGTGTTACAGGAAAGTAGTATCAGGTGATATAAAAAGAGAGTAAGTGAGGATCTGGAGAATGGGCCTGAATCACTTTCAGACCCACAAGTGATTCTCATGTTTGAAAACTTGTGTACTTAGACAAGCTGATATAAGCTGTTTTGGGAAGAAAATTAATTACTAAGGAAGCAAATAAAATAGGAAAGCATATAAAAATTACTACTTGTATCCAGTTACTCAACCTTTTTGAAAGGCACAACGATGCACCACTTTGGAGAATCATCTCTCTACATGCCTTCAGTGTATTTTGTAGTCTGTAAGAAATACACTCTGTCTAAATATTTGTTCATTAACAACAAATGATGAATTAGCAGTGCTGTTGAGGAAGATGTCCCATTTATGTTCTGGCTTCCCAGATCACTTCACAAAAAAAAAAAA
>VXAU01004626.1:1646801-1697869 GCA_013399695.1 Formicarius rufipectus | reverse complement strand
AAAAAAAAAAAGGCAAGAAAAGCTAAACCTGTGGGAACAGATACATTTCTACAGCAGGGAGTCCTGAAACACCACTGATTCTTAACAACAGACAAAACCAGAGTTTAAAGGGATCTTTTTTTGTGTATCACCATTTTATGTTGTGAACGTGTTAGGAGATGTATCTTGCAAGACATTTGTTGCTCAGTAATTAGATTCTGTATACTAAATGTAGTGTGCTTTTATAAACTTCAGTGATTCCTTGGCTAACTTTTTTTGTTTTCTGACCCAAAGAAGTTTTGGTCATTAAACTTAAAAGATGGGGGCAAGGAGCTGAATTGTAATCAGCAGCAAAAAGAGGTTACTTAAAATGAAATTTCTGGTAGTAGATAAATTTTAAATAAAAACTCTTGAAATGAAGTGCTAACAATTGCCTCTTCTGAATAAAATCTTCTGTCCTGAGACAATGTACCGTTATGAATCTGTCAAATTATTTTACGTATCTGCCTCTGAATTCACCCAGATAATAAAGCACTATAATGGAATGCTTCTTATCCCAATTTATTCTTTGTCAGGGAGCCAAATGTACTCTTGATTACATCTGAATTTCTCTCGTGTTGAAGAAAGAGTCTTGTTCTGGGAAGCAAAAAACTTTATTTTGGTTTGTGTGATGCCTCTGTCAATTTTTTTGCTGTTGTTTAAAACTACCATACCTGTTTTTTTAACGAAGAACGTCCCTTCATGATTGATTTATGAAGAAAGACCATTTTTGTTCTGCAACATAACCTTTCTTTTCTGCATTTCTAATCTGTCTGAATTTCCTCTTGGTCAGTGGTTATATCCCTTCAGAACCTGTGTAACAGCACTGCATTTGAAAATTATAATCTTTTTGTCTCCTGTAAGTGGCTCATCTATTTCTAATCTGTGTATGATGCTTGGGACCTGTTTGGTAGCAAGACCTTTGAGTCTCACGACTGACATTGACATGAAGACTTGGAATATCAAAGAGCAATAAACAAACTTAGTTATCCATCTGATTGTGTCATTTTCTTCCCCTGCCCTCCAAGAACTACCGGGATTTTATTATGACGCAGAAAAGAATCGCTATTTTCGCCTGTTGCCTGGACATAATAACTACAACCCACTCACCAAGGACAGCATTCAGCACAAGGCAATGGAATGCAAAAGACTGAGACTCTTAGAAGAGGAAGAAAAGCAAATGAAGGTATGTTCTGAAAAAGCTTTCAATTAGGCTTTATTGTACTCTGGCTCAGGATAGATTACAAACTAAAGCCTTTCAATTCTGACAGTTCAATTTCCTTTTTGGCTAATAATATATAATCCTTGAAACCTTTTATTTGACTTTTCCACACAGGAATGAAATCAAGTCATTAGAAACAAAAAGACAGGAACTGTATGCAGAATTGCAGTTGTCCAACAGTTACCCTTGAGTCAGGGCATTGGATGCCAGTTTTCAAATCCTTGCCTTGAACTGACAACGTGGGGCCTTGATTTTAAGTTTTCCACGTACTTAATATATTTACTGATCATATTTCTGAACCCTGAAAAAATAATACTAATCATACTTGGAAACAACTCATTCATGAAGAACTTCTTTGGGCAGGTAAAATCAAGGCAGGTTTTATGTTTGTCTGGAAAAGCCATTGGACTTTTCATTATAAAATGTTAGAGCAGAATTAGTGCTGATGCTGCTTATCTGTAATCTGGATAAAATATCTAACAAGGATGCTTTTTCATTACCTGAAATATGTTTCTTTTAACTCTACAAGTAACAGCTCTGTTTAAATGTGCTGTCATTTGGAAGAAGTGAGTACTGTTCTTTTTCTTAGGCGATGAAGTGCTCCAACCAGTAATTCAGCTTTTCAGTCTTCACTGTGAAGAACATTTTGACTCTCAAACACTTGCTCTGTATGAGCATTATAAAAAAGACTTCTTACTCCATAATTCTGCAAAGTACTCTATCCTTTGGTCTCCTCAGGGTTTGCATGAAATTTTAAAAAATTATGAACGATAGAATGGCTTGTGTTGGAAGGGACCTTAAAGATCATCTAGTTCCACCCCCCCTGCTGTTTGGGGAATGGAAAAGCAGTTCAGTGCAACAGTAGGACTGCACACTTAATAGCAGTCTTGTTGTGAAAGAATATTTTTTCTGTATAGTAAGAAATTAAGGTGGTGTAGTGAAGCTAGAAGGTGTCTTCACACCTCCAGGTGGTAATACTGATTATGTAGAGTGTAAACAATAGCTGTTGGGTTTTAGTATTATTTCTCCAACTTTTATATATTAATAGAAGCACCCAATGTCTCACAGGAATATATTCTTGTCTACTTAGACTAACTCTACTAGACCAGAGATATGATTCTGGAATGTGTTTTGTAGATATTATTAAAATTTTAATGTACATAGGCTAAAGGAAAAAGTTACCTACACATCCCGAACATCTAAGACCCACAGCCATGTTTGAATCATAAACAAACAAATAACTGAGTATGTTTCCATGTTATTCTCTTCCAGAAAACAACAAGGGCTGGATTGAATTCATCTGTGCTGTTACAGAAAAGGCAGCTGGGTTTGCTCAGCTCCACAAGTTATTGCAGGTACAATGATTTGGTTTGTCTGCTGTTTGCCAAGTTCCGTTGTTAGTGCAAATGTTTCTGTCAGGTTGTTTTGCATTTCTTACCATTCCATTAGAAGAAGATTACTAAAATGAGAATTCAAATAGGAAAGTTGTTTCCCAATTTCACTTCAGAAGAAGTTCACATATGCACACACATATGTATATGAATATGCTGGTTTGCCACATTGTGCGTTATGAATACAGCACATCTTTTCTTTGGGTGAATGCCTTTCAACTGGTGTGACCGTTCCCCTTCCCCCACACTGGAATAGCTGAGGTAACTCAGATCTGGTAACAGTGCAGAAGACAAGTTAAGTTAGTGACTTGCTCTGTTGTTGTTTCTGCTACTAAAGATGTTCTTTTTTTTTAAAAAAATGTGATGAAATTCAGTAAATGTGGAAGATGCACATGTTCATGGGTTATGTAAGTTAAATTTCAGCATGCTAATTATTCAGGTATTCTCTGTGATTGTGAAGCAGTTCCAAATGCTGTCCAGAATTCTTTTCAGTGGCATTAAAATTAGGCTTACCTGAATTGTCATGTTTTCAACCCCCTCATGCTCCCACCTGCTTTTACAGGCTAGTCCATGAACTAAAAGTGAACTGCATGCAGAGGAGGAAGATAGAGATTCACAGTCCGGATTCCTCAGTTGCTGGAACCAACAATTTTAAAATCATTGTGGTATGCTATGAAAAATGATAAGTCTTTAGGATAAAGAAAGAGCCCATCTTCAGTGAAAATTCAGGCTCTTGTAATCAAATCACATAGGTCAAATTTTGCTTTCAAAGATGTGTTATTCCTGTTGTGTCAGTTCTTGAAATCTATGCTCAGTAATTTTAAACAGGTAGGGAGAGACTGTTTCTTTCCTAGAAAGGACAATCATAGAAAAGGCTGGATATGAAAGTGATAATTATTTTTTTTAATTTTTATTTTTTTATCTGATCAGCATGCTCTTTTAGGAGTAAACAGGAATGAGACTGGGAGGAGTACCTGGAGAGGATCCAGAGAAAGAAGAAAATGAAAGACAAGAATTTTGGGAGTGGCAAAGCCTGTGGTCCAGGGAATCCGTTTATATTTCATGATCTGGAGCAAATATCTTTTATAGGCTATGTAGGAAGCTTTCCAGGACCAACTGCTGGCCTTGTAAACAGAACACTGCATAGGTAGCTGAAGCCAGAAGGGAGTCAGAAGCTCAGTGTCATAAAAGAAAAGTTAAAATGTAGCTTTTTTGCTGTGATCCAACAGCAGGACAATTCCAGGTTCACTTTTGATAAGGTTTAAATTTATTAGTAGAGGGTTTGGGCCCTCTACTAATACGAATCTCTGCTTACCACCAGCCAGAGTAACGTTATAGAAGTGTTAAAATTGGCAAGATCATTTATTTTTAGCCAAGGACTAAATCCTTTTCTTACTCCTGGTTTTTCTGTGCATGCTTGTAAAAAGTAGTTGGCCACTGATTTTAGAGGTGAATGGAATGCAGGTGGTGTTAAAGGGATCAGAATTAATGTCTTGTTTCATTTTAGACCTAATGCAGCTCCCTCAAGCTGTTTTTCCTGTAAGTTTCCAGTAAGTGTGACCGGTAAGCTTTTATTTTGCAGGCAGATGTTGCTTGTGAACGAATATTCACTGTGAACGATGTAGAGCATGGAGGATGTAAATATGGTATCATCAATCTCAGCGGTTTGGGGAAGGAATCTCTCACTGTGGAGATGTATGACAACCTCTACTTCACAAACCGCAAAGTACTGTTTTCTGTTCCTCCTTCCTTTGGTTGTTGCATTTTCAGAATGCTGTTGGGAGGCTCAGGCAGAAATGCCATGTCGGTTGGGGAAGGGGATAGGAGGAGAGAATGGAAGAATCTAGAAATGTGAAGCTTGAATAAACACAGAATCATAGCAACCTTTCTCTGAAAGTCCTCAGTACCAGTGATAGTTCTGAGGCTTGTTATGCTGCAATTGGAACAGAAGACTATGTAGAAGTACCAGCTTCCTAGGACAATGCTTACTTGAGACTTGGACTGTAGCTGGGAAAACTGAGGGCCAGAAACTACTAAAATGTGCATGCTTCTTCAAAATCACTTTGGGGAAATGTGTTTATCCTTAAACATGATGCATATTTGAAACAGGCTTTCATAATCTCTTCATGCTCAGATTCTTTTAAGGATGGCCTCTTGAAATAATAGGATGTGCTTGGTGCCTCAGTGTGTTTGGTTAGACTACTCAATGCTGTTCTGTTATTACAAGAGGAGTATGAGACTAAAATGCTCATACCCCATCACTGGGCTATTTCGTGGATTAAGGAATTGTGCCCAGTGCCTAATTTTATGTCGTCTTTGCATGGAAATAATCTTTTATTAATTGAATAATAGATCACAAAAATAGTGTATCTTCTTATGTCCAAAGGTGAATTCTGTGTGCTGGGCATCATTGACTCATCCAGATTCTCATGTTTTATATCCTTTTAAAAGAAGCAAAATTGAAGTTCAGCTTTCACAAGTCTGCATCATGCTGCACAAAAAAACTAACTTCCAGGAATACCTCCTGTGTAGTTGTTCCAGAAAATAAGTTTGGAAAACAAAGAAAGTTATAAAAATTGAAATATGCTGGTATTAGTGAGACAGATGTATGGTTCTATTATAGATATATGTAGAATTATTCCATTGTAATCGTAGATGAAGACCATGTTTTCTTCCCTGGAGAATTCCCACTTTATTAATAGAGTATGTAACTGCTGTATCCAAAATGACCTGCTGCTTAGAAATTGGCTGAGGCAAAAGAACAAGAGCAGAGGGTTAAGGCAACAACCTTTCTCTGAAGTGAATCTCTTTGAAAGTGGTTTGGTTCATTTCTGTTTAAAACCACCCGTGTGTTGGCTGGGGAAAATGGGAGCATTGGCATCATGCTCTGCAACTGTCAGAGTATGTTCTGCAGATCTGTCTCAGAAGAAGAGGAAGGTTGATGGTACAGTAGAGGAATCAGTAATGGACAGTATAGAGCCCAGAAGAGAGGCAGAAAATGGAATTTTGACATGGGAGATAGCAGACAACAGATATGCTATTAAAATGCCAAAAGAAATTACATAGAAAAATATGGAATGGCCTATGGGAAAAGCCAGGCAATTCTGAACCAACCCATCAGGGGCAGGAGCTCACCAGGTGTAAGCACAGCTGAGGAGCTTGGGATGGCATGGTTTGGGGAGTTTGAGCTTTCTTCAAGTCCTGTTACAGATTTACCCCACTGAACTTGAAATACAACTTTCAATTCTATTTATATCTGGTATAGTCTTTACAAAATACTTAAATGTAACCTAAAGTGAGTCTTCCTTGCCTCACCAATGTGCTCTTCTCTGTTTCCAACTTACCTTCACAAAAAAACAGATCTATATTAATGCAGTGTCATCAGCACATAAAGATGAGAGGAGTGATTTTTGTAGGCCATGCTTGTTTTCTTTTTTCCCTATCACTAGTATGAATCCCTAGTATTCCTCTTCCCTTACCTTTCTGATACTGAAATCACACTAGAATTTTAGTTGTTTCTAGCTAATTCCTATGAAAGAAATGAAAAGTCAAGACTTAGTTGTAAACTGCAACACAAAAGTCTAAAGAGGAAGTATTGTGAGCTGTGATTGTGTCAGAGCATCTTGCTTTTCCCAACTATAAATGTTAGGCAACCTGTTCTATTCTAGGGAGAAATCTGCTTTCCTTAACCATCTTTGCAAGCTGTGTCTCATGGGAATTGCAGAAACACCGGGCTGTGCCAGTCTGCTTCCAGCGTCATTGTTCAGCAGCACTAACCCAGGTAGGGTGTTTTTGTTGGTTTTGATTCTCCAATTCTTGCAGTTATAGTATGAAAAGAGCACAAATGAAAGATCATTTCAGCATTTCTTTCAGCAGTTGGTGAGACTTGTCATGGAAACTGTAAAACAGCTTAAGAAGTGGCATGATGAAATAATTAACAAGCAGTATTCAAAGCCCTATTTGACTTTTAGTTGCTGCAGTACTTTGGCAGAACACCTCACTTGTAAAGTAAAGATTTGAGATTTTTCATAAGTAGCTTGGCTTGTCATTAATGCTCAGAAGCTGCACACAAGAAGTACTCTCACATTTCCTTATAGACTGTCAAGAGTTGTTGCAGAATCCTGTCTCATAGGAGCTACTTGGATATGCTCAGTGGATTAATCAAAGGTGGAAAGAAAATGTCTCAGCCCATAGCTCCTTGTACAGGCTCATGCTCTGTTGTGCATAAACATGGTTGTTTGGGAGAATACTGTTTTAACTCTGATGTCTATAGCTGTATTGTTATATATTTGTTTGTTGAATGTTCTTGGGAGCAGAACTTTATTCATTGGACTTTCTTGATAGTTGTTAGAACCATTGTTCTTCAAGTCACGAAGTGCAGTCCACTAAACTAGTTTCTGTTAAGACATGCTCAATGAAGCTCATACAGAGAAAATCTGTGATAGATAAGAGTGATGGATGTATTTAAAATTTTTTAATGTCATGCTATTTGTGCAGCCATTAAAAATATGCTGATAGTTAGCACGAACTTGAAGAGTTACTACAATAGATGGCCAATAGGCCAATGTGCCCAATTGCTCTGTAGAACATTTTAAGCCCTTCATCATAACTAGACATTGTGAGTTCTACCAAAATCCTCCTGTCTAGTACATTCTGTTGACTGTTAAGGTATTTCCAAGTTTGGAATACCTTGAGAGTGAAGTTCACTCTCCTAAATAGTTGGTTTGTGGGAGCCTTGCTAAATAGATGCTGGGAGCAAAGTAGAATTTATCTTAGAACTGTGTCGTCCATCCACTCTTAACTATGTCATGTCTGCTACCATACATGCCTGTATGTATGATGTGCCATGAAGGAAGTGAAAACCAAAGACTTAGTCTAGTCTGCTAATTGGCATAAATTTTGTGCAGAAGTTATATGAGTAGGGGTCAAATCTAGGGTATTGTTACTTAATCAAATGTTTTGCTTGGGGTTTTTTGTTGTTGCTTTTTTTTTTTAATAGTCAGGCCAAGAATTTACAGGCTAGGCTTTGGCTAATCTGTAGTTTATAAAGTAAATGTTTTTTATTTCTAGCCTACTTATCTTTAAAATATGGTTTACTTAGTGCTGTAAAGCAAGTGTTGCTTTTCTCTTTCCTGCCATGATTAGCCTTCTGACTACTGAATAGATTTCACTGTCTCAATATCAACTATTTCTATGGACTGTACGTGTCCATCATACAGTCATGAAGTCCCACTTCTTTTTCCTGTCTTTTGAGTAGCACAGGGACACTAAATGGGTAACACTTTCTCTGCTTCAGATTTAAATGTTAAAAGAAGTATAGCAGTGACTTGTCATCCTGTCGTAACATTTTATGAACACTTCATGTGTTGCTCCTCTCTTCTAGGAGATAGACCTGGAATGCTGTGCAGTTTCAAGATATCCACTGCGTGGTCCTGTGCTTGGTGCCTGAATCCCCAAGCAGACAACTGCTTTAGCACAGGTGATCTCTCTGCAAGGCTAGCAACCCCCTCTGTCTCAGAGGAAAAGACTTACTGTGTTTGATCTTCCAGCTGCTACTCAAATTACAGCTAAATTAACATAATCTGTCTTCCTTAGGCCTGACACGACGAGTTCTTGTGACCAATGTAGTGACAGGGCATCGACAGACATTTGGAACCAATAGTGATGTGTTGGCCCAACAGTTTGCCACACAGGTAGGGAGAACCATACACCTTTGTTTTTTCAGAGCACTCCCTCATGGGTGGGCTCTTTGTTCTGTTTGTGATGGGATTCCTCATGCTGTACAAAAGGGTGTGATCACAGCTACTGTTGGATGGCTGTTCACAACAGAGCTGATGCACAGAACTGAAGAGCAGCAGAAAGATTAACTGATTTCAAACTGTGGCAATGGGTAATTTTTGTTAGTATTACAGAGGTAATGAAATGAAAGAAGTACAAAGAGCACAGTAATAATATGTTGTAAAATTGTTTTGGTTTTGGCAAATAACCTAATTTTTTTAATACTCAGTCTGTTGCCTCCTCTAAGAAGGAGAAAATCCCCGTAAAATATAAATGGACTTGTTCACCAAGATTTAGTGAGAAGGGTGAAATAGGAATATGAGAATTCCAGCTTTCTGTTTTGCTAGCGTTAGACTAAGTTCCTACTTATCCCGGCAAACTTTTATAGCTAAATAGTTGAGGTTTGAGTGCAACTAATGAGTCAGCTGAAAAATGTTGCAGTGTGGAATAAAAATTCTGCTTCTGAATGCCTGTGTTTAAAATAATTTTACAACTGCACCATGGAGCTCAAAAGCATGACACAGATTCTGTCTGCATAACTTTTAAGATCCTTACAGGTGTCACATAGTAGGCTTCTTTCTCTTGGATTCTTCCAGACCCCAGTCCTGTACAATGGCTGCCGCTCTGGTGAAATTTTCAGCATTGATGTGCGTCAACGTAACCGAAAGGGACAGAGCTGGAAAGCAATTCGTCTCTTCCATGGCTCAGCAGTTACATCTGTTCACCTTATGGAGTCTGAACATTATCTTATGGCAGCAGATATGGCTGGAAAGGTATGGTTTTGTTGTGTTCGAGATACTGTGTTCCTTTGAGTGTCTGGGCATTGACAGGTGCTTATCCGAGTCCCAAGGGTAGATGCCTGTTCTTCATATATAGTATGGAACTGGGTGGTAGTTGCATATATGGGTCCTCTTTCAGATCCACTGATTTATCATAAAAGGGTATGATATGCTAGTTCCAGCCCCCTTCCATAAGCAGGGATACCTTCCACTAGACTCGGCTGCTCAAAGCTTCATAGAACCTAGTCACTCACCACCTCCACATTAAAGAGCTTCCTAACATTTAATCTAAACCTATCCTCTCTCAGTTTCAAACCATTCCTTCTGTCCTATCAGCCATTCCCCCTTGTCCTACATACCCATGTAAATTGTCCATCTCCAGCTCTCTTGCACCTAAAGTAGTACCCTTTAGGTACTGGAAGGCTGCTTCTCCAGGCTGAATTCTGTCTTTTCTTCAGGGGAGAGGTGCTCCAGCCCTCTGATCAGCTTCATGGCCCTCTTCTAAACCAGTTCTAACAGGTCCAACCGTTAAATGCTCCCTGCTTTAATAGATCCTCTCTCAAACAATATCTTCAACTTGCAGATAAAACTATGGGACCTGAGAACAACAAAGTGTGTGAAACAGTACAAAGGTCATCACAATGAATACGCTATTCTCCCTTTGCATGTAAATGAGGAGGAAGGACTTCTAACAGCAGGTGGGTTCACTTTCCCCCTCCTCCCCTACTTGTAGAGTGTGTGGCAGTGGTTTTCTTATGCCCGAGAGGCATTTCTTGCTTACAGCTGTTCGAAGCAGTAAAGATGCTAATTCTTTAAAATTCAGAGGCAAGTTAGCCTTCGACATACTGTAATATGCTGTGAAAATTAAGAAATGATGTTATGGATGTGCACCTACTGTAATGACTCCTGTGTAGCGCTTAACAGCTTTATCTGCTGTGTCCTGCAAGAGTCCATTGTCTTTCCACAGTATGTCTCAAGAGCAGAGCAAGAAAACACTTGATTTTGAAATTCAGGAAACAACATGTGAACAGGAGACTTCGAGATAAATTTATAGAGACTAAAGACTGTGTTTAGTTGGTGGTTAAGTGGATAGTGTGGTGATGGACTGAAGCACTGGGCATGTAGGTCAGACTCCTTGTAAACTGTCTATACCAATCAGGTTCATACTGAATATACTTGGTTACACTCAAATTTTTTTATTATATTTGAGGCAGGGAAAGGAAAAGCAGCAATAAATTAAGCAAAATCCCTAAATCCTCCAAGTTTCACAAAGTCACTGTAAAGAGAGTGACCTTCCCTCCTTGGATTTGTCACCAAGTGGCAGAATAATGAGAAGGATTCTTTTTCATTTTGGCTTAGGAGCTTGATAAAGAGAAAAGCACTCTAACTACTAATTTCTCATACCTTTAATTGTCTAATAGGAAATGCACATTTTTCACACTTTTTGTGTTTCATAAAGTATGGCTAAGCACTTTGCCTTTAGTGTGAGTAAAGATAGGGTTTTTTCCCCATAGACCTTCTGCTTCTCTGGTGATAATCTTGCAGTGCCAGGTAAAGTACTTTTTGTGTTATGTTGAATTTTGTTCTTTCCTTTCCAGTTGGTCAGGATTGCTACACCAGAATTTGGAGTCTCCAAGATGCCCATCTGCTTAGAACCATCCCTTCTCCCCACCCAGCATCCAAAGATGCCATCCCTAGTGTGGTGTTTTCTTCAAGACTTGGGGGTAGCCGAGGAGTTCCTGGCTTACTCATGGCTGTCAAACAGGATCTCTACCACTTCTCCTATATCTGACACAATATTCTCCTCAGACCTGGTCTACAAAGCTGCCAGTCTATACATGACTTCAAAATTTCTACACTAGTCACCAAGCTATTGAGTTATTATGTGCTGCTGTTGCATCTGCTTTACCCATCTAATTCTGAACCTCCTTCAGCAGGTTCAGCAAATCTTGCTGTATACGTCTCAGACCTCTTGTAAATAAAAGCTGAATGCCTGTTAACTCTGTAGGCACTATTCAGCCTCTCTGAAATCTAACTGTAAGCCCTGCAAAGCTGCTAACTTTTATTAAGGGCCTGTGTTGTGCTAGCTGAATTTGCTGGCAAAAGGCTGCTCTAAATCCTGGTTGGGTCATAAAACCACTTTAGCAGTGGTCACATCTCCCTGATCATCTAGGCTGGCCCAGCTGAGTGAAGCAGCTGGTGTTGAGAAGCTGATGCTTTAAGTGTTCTGGGCTCTTTTTTTTTTTTTTTTTATTTGGAGTATCTTTGGTCTGGGTTCCTGCTTCACCTGCCTCTACTACATTGGTGGTTGGAAGCAGTCCACGGAATAGCTGTTTCATCACTCGTTGGTTGGTTTATTGTTGGTTGTTTAGACTGGGCCATACTAAACTTTGTCCTTTTCAGATGCTGGTAGCCCTGCCACCATTCCCTTTAAAAAGCAATAGACATAGAGCAAAACCCCTTTTCTGGTCCAGTAGTAAAGCTAAATATCCCCGTTGATTTATCAGTGTTTCCTAACCACGTCCACATCCCTAACATGGAGTTTCATTGGCAGACTGGAATGACAGGCTTGCTCATGCAGCTGTAGCTGGACACAAGCCCAGTCTGGACAGATCACATCCTCTTTAGGATTTGAGATCACCCATGCAAAGTCAGGACTCTGGAATTCAGAGCTACAGCTGGGCCCTCAGCTATGAAGTTGGAGCACCAGCTCCCACTAACTGGGTGATACCACATCTGTATTTGAAAACAGTTACCCTCCCATGGAGCCTTCTTACCCCCAGCTCCTGCCTGGTAACCAGTCTGAGCTGGCCACGACCATCCTGCAGCCAGTGTCTGTAGGAAGCACTGGTCAGATCAGGAACCCATGGGGGATAAAGGCCAATGAACTAGGATGGGCTTCACAGGAAGGACACACTGCACTCGGGTTTTTAAAAATTTTTATTAAAGGAGTGCAGGAACCACCTTTTCATCCTGGGATCTGCTTAGAACATTTAGATGCACAGTTGTGATGTCAGAAATGCTACTTCCCATGGAGTCAGCAGATGAGACACAAATGGGTTATAATTACACCTAGGCTGCACAGTATGTTCAGATGTAGGCTGTGTCCAGCTGACTCAAGGAGCTGGACATGTCAGAGCAAGGCTGGGCATCTGCATTCCAATGCCTTTTGACAGCAGGCATGGGCTGCACATGCACACAAAGATGCACTGCTGCTATGTACAGCTGTGGCCTGTTGTGGGGTGTACCTAGTGCAGCACCCATATCTGGGATATTATCTGTGTCCTCACTGGAAAGGCACGCAACAGTGCCGAGCATCCTAGAAAGGAAGGCGATTTCAAGTCCCCCACTAACCAATTCTATTCTGCCCTCGGAGAAAACCACCACCACTCTCCTCATAGACACATTACAAAGGTTTCTAGCCATTTCATTTAAGAGAGATTACTACGCTTTTGCACCTAAAGCTTTTGGCCAGAGCAACCTATTTATGGAGACATTGCATCTGCCCCCTTCTTCCTGATAGGCCATCAGGTTTGTTACACCTCATACTGGTACATAGGCGTGGAAAACTTACTTTTTATTCCTCTTGAGCAGGAGTATTTGCAGTTTAGAAGGTGGGTTAGTAAAACTGATCAGTTACAAAATGTTTTTTCCCCAGATAAGAGTGTGAGCTGCAGCATGAGCACAGCACTTAACAGGGATGAAGCACTCAAGGCTGTGGCATGAGCTCCCTAAGTGTTCATTGAGGACTTGGTGGTGCAGACAGTTCACCCCTCTGCATTCCTCCTGCTAGTGGCCTGAGCTCGCTAAGCACACTTCAAAGGAAGCCTCACAAGTGCCCTGCAATGCAGGTCCTATGTAGGGCAACTCCCTTCACAAGCCCCATGCAAACCTGACCATGGCCTGTGGGTTTTTATTCGTTTCCAATGGATTCCTCTCCCCTTCCATTTTTCAAATCACTTTGGAGAAGTGGGAATTACTCAAATACAGGTTCCAGGAAGGGTGGGCCCTACTTAAAAACCCCCTCTGACCTGCAGGGCTCCACGTTCATTTCTCCTGTCCTCTCACAACCTTCAGGCCTAAGCAATGTCCTGTTCGAGGAAATTGTTTTCAGCAGCTCTTCTTGCTTACCAACACTCCAGCGTTATGTGGTGATCTCCTTTTCTTTGTATCTTTTTATACCCATTCATCTGTGTAGAAGACAACAGAACAAGAAAACTCACCTCTTTGAAGCACTGTAATAACTTTACAGTTTGAATGTATTCTATATGAAATAGCTGTTGCAAGGGTAGTCAAGATAAAAGATGAATCCCAGCAAATATTCAAATTTTTTTTTCCCCCCTTTCTGAGTATACATTCAAAACCCCAAAAATCTTTCTTCTATCTTATCAACAGACAACTTCTGTTTCACCATAAGAATTCCTTAAAGCTGTGGCTCCCCTGATAGATCTGGCTTCTATGCATTCTTATGCAGAGCCTCCTTTCTCACACAAAACAGCTCACAGCATACTCTGTGCTGCCCCTTCCTTCCGCAGGCGTTGTTTATAAGACCAGGGGGTCTCCTCCTAAATGCTAAATCGTGCAAGCCCTTCCCATTCCCTCTACTACCCCTTGATAACAAAGAAGCTCAATTTCTGGCTTCTTTTTTTTTTTAATCTTTTTTCTCCCATCTCAGAAAGTACTCTGCAATTTCTCTTGATTGGTTATGTTAATTTTGGACATTTTCTGTTGCATGCACAGTGATTAATGCACACAGCACAACTCTCAAAAGCATTTGCATTGCCTTAGTAACACATATTGCAACTAAGCATCTGCTAAGGAAACAAATGTAGTTAACCCCATCCCACTGCAAACTCCCAATGTTATATCTGATAATCAACTCAGAGTTGCAACATACTTTACACTGATCTTGCTAGTAAACATGTTGTTCAAGAACTTGCAGGTAGCAACCTACAGAGATAATGAACTCCCTTAAAACAATTAATTTAAAAAAATTAAAATTTCAACTCTTTTCAGTGCTCTTAACTCCAGTAATGCCTGTTTTGCAAGAACAAGACTGCAACAAATATATCCAGTTTCCATGGGAAACACAAACTAGGAATTGTGGCAGAAAGGCATCTTACATAACTGAAGATAGTTTCTCTTCTTTGTTCTCTGTTAGGCAAAACTTGTAAAACAAAAGAAAATAATTTCTTTTATTTCCAGGAACTAAATGTCCCTGCAAATCCATTCACCCAACTAGCGCTTTTGCAGCCAACACTCTAATTAAGCCTGCAAGAGCGGTAAGAAAGAAGCAGGGAAGCAGGGCAAGAAGAGAAGCCGTTTGGCTCCAGTAACAAACAGCAAAGAGCCTGCAGGCAATGGCTGAAGTATATTAAATCATCTATTTCATTATGCAGCGATAGCAGGACCCTGGGCAATTGAAAAGGAACTGCAACACTCTACTCTTTGTTACAGTATCAGAAATACCTTATTTCTATGCCTCAGCTGCTCAGCAAGTACTGAACTAGTGGGAAACTAGAAAGGCCAGACCTGCACTCCAACACAGGTTGCAGCATCCCTCATCCTGCAGACAATTTCTTTGGTCCCTTTTGCTCACTGGAGCAGACCAGGCTCTCCTCACTGACCAAACAGCCAGTCCCCTCCCATCAGCACAATTCTCTCAGAAGGCACAGTCTCACCCTTGCTCTGTTCCATATACCCTGCTGCCATTAGTCATCTCTCAGCCTTGATGAATAAAGTTCTTGCCACATAAAACCCTTTAGGTCACATAAGGTTCTTAGACATAACAGGCAGAAAAATTTCTATTGAAATGTCCAAAGCAGGGAGGGGATTTGCTTCTGGCTCTTCTGTGGTGGTGTTGGTTATATCTTCCTGTTGGTTTCAATTTATTGCAGTACATGGCTTCATTGTTATTCCTCCTCTATTGTCCTGATGAATACAGAAACTAACAGGTTAAAAAAAAAAAAAATCAATTTACTAGTCACAAATTCACACTGTCGTTTTTGAGTTTAATAGGGACCTATTCTAATAGGACTGGGAAATTAAACATTTGTTGTGAGAAATCAAACCCAAAATGTGTACATAGTCCCCAGGTGTCCTCTTCTTACAGAAGCTGCTTTCAGAAAAGTTACAGTCTGGCAGTGGACAACTCAGCTTTGGTCCCCAAACCTTCAGTTGCTAGTGGCGGCTTGTATGTACTATATATACTACAATATACTGCGAGCTGAATCAAGCAGTCAACACCAAACTGAAGTACTTCCTAGATGGGCTCTGGGTCAAGCATCCCTCACCCCAACTCTTTAAACACTTAATGAACTAGTTTAATCTTTCAAAACTGGAAACCAAGGCACCAAGTGGATAAACTTTTTCGGTTAATGTCTGAAAATATAATCTAGATCACCAGACTTTTCTTGTTCAAACAACTTCTTTCCTATCTGCAGTTCTGTTGATATCATGGTAACTGTGAAGCGCTCCAATGCGTTCCTGACAAGTCATCTTCTGTACATCACACATATACTACTGCTTCTCTCCAGTGCTGCCAGAAAATTGCCTTTCAAGCAGAAAAATTTAACCAGCTTTTCAAAATGTCAGAAATCAGTGTTTCAAAATCTCCAGGCATTCTTGAAATGAGAATTTCTGTAATACCATAATTAAAAGATTTTCTGCATAAGGACATCCATATATATGTATGTATGTGTATATATATAAACCATTTGTATCTTTCTGCTTGAGTTATATGCAACAAAAGTAAAGCTTAAAAGCTGAATGCACTTTGATTTTAGCTTAAGATAACTGATCAGCTGCTATTCTACTTTAGCTTTGTCTTTGTCACATTATATTGTTGATTTTGAAAGCCCATATAGCAAGTTTTTATTTATTTTGGCATTGCCATGATTTCACAAATATATTTTATGACATACTACATGCTGTGACTGACAGAATATATATGTCAAAGTTGCTTTACCATGAAAGAGTTTTCAGCTAAAGCAGGGGGTAAGGATGGGACCTGGATTACAAAAACAAGACAGTTTTATCACTTGTCCAAAGCACTCTCTCTTCTCAAATTACTGGCAGGCAAAGACATATCTGTTGGTGCCAAATTATATTACAGCCATCAGTAATAACTAAATGCCAGGGCAATGCCATGATATCTGGCATAACAGTGACTGACAACATCGGTTGACAAAGAAAACATGAAAATGAGAGGCTGCAAAATAGTGATATTAGTAGTTAAATCTAATTGGACCAGTTATGCTGAAAGCAAAAGTATGAAGAATGAAGTCTGTGACCAGGTGGGAAGCCAGAGTCCTGCAGTGTTAAAGCCCAGGCTCCCAAAGCAATAGGGGCATTTATGAATGTCTCACTATGCTCACAGCAGACCTCTATATATATATAAATGCAAGGCAGACCTAACATAATGATGGTGTTCATTTCCACCAGCTTATTGACATCAAAAGCTAGGGAGGGTTGTCATGCTTTCTAGAAAACAACCAAAGATCCAATTCACAAGGGACACAGACAGGAGCATAGAGGATACCTTGGCCAACTTCAGCACATGCAACTTCACCTGCAAAAAACTGGGCAGGAGAATGAATGAACAGGAAAACCAATGTGAAAATGAGAGGGACAGCAGAGGAGTGAAAGACAAAGCAGTTTTTCTTGTGCAAATAACTACATGTTAGAGGCTGCTCCTACCCTGACAACAGCTACATATTACAGCCTGTAAGTCTCAGGTGCAACATGCACATGATAAACTCTTAAGATTAGCCTACAGATTTTGGGTAGGGAGCCTAACTAAAAGTGTTCACATTTATATGAAGCTCACATATATTTGCTTCACAGAATGAGAGAAAAACCCACATCATCCATTTGAAGATGAACCTTCATGCTGAATTGACATATGTACCCACAATGGAAATAAATCCATCAGAATACAGCAATCATACCAGATATTTTTATCTCTACAAGTCTAGGCTTGTTTTGTGGTGCTTTGTGTGAGGAATATGTTTTTCATTGGGGCATGCATCTTTGCATATCAGTTAGTTCACAGGATTCTTACTTTACTCAATGTTTTTTGCACAGCATTCCTAATGAGAAGAGGTGTGGATGCTGCTTGATCTGCCAGTAACCAATCTGACATAATTTTTCTGGCAAGACATTACATCAGTCAACTTCAATCTCAGAACATGCTTTTATCATGTCACATCTCAGACCAATGGAATTCGTGATCCTACCAAGTAAGTGTGCCAATTTTAACTTCTGAAATATTAACAGTGAACTTCAGTTGACCCAAGGGACACTGGATTATCATCTTGACCTTACTTCATGGTAAATAATTAATTTCTCTTTGGTAGAGCACACAGAGTGATCTTATGAAAACTTCCTGGAAAACAGTGCCCTCCTATCACTGCCCTAGTAAACACACAAGACTTTTTCACACAGGAGCTGCATTAGTGTCGGACCTGTCCCACATTGCCATTATGAAACATTCACAGTCTGTGCTTTTGCAGAGCTCCAGTAACATTGCTGTTAAATTTTGACAGGTTTTCCAAAGACTCACTCTGGCTAGATGCTACCAACACCTCAGCACACAAAACATCTCTCCTAATAGGAATAAAACTCTTGCAGGTTTCTGCTCACAGTCCCACCCCCCGAGCACAACATGATACCAATATTGCTTTAGTGATTTTTTTTTTTCAGGATTTCAATTTCCTTCATTGAAGTTTCCTGTAGAGCTTTCTGTCCAGATATATCTGAGAGCTCCTTTGTTTATTGAATCCTAAAGTGTTAATACCCAATACCACTGGGTATTGGGTAAAATATGCATCTATCATCTTTAAATAGCTAAGCCATTTAATAACCATATTCTATCCCATGTACTCAGAGCACCAAATATTAAAAAAAAAAAAAAAAAAAAAACCAGTGAACTTAAAAAAAAAAAAACAACTTACAGATGTTTTTTTTTGAAACCAAAGATCCCAAATACACCTCTCAACATTGTCCAGAAAGAGTAACACCAAGCCTGCTGCACTTTAAGCACCGCATAAGATTTTTGCTTTGTTGTGAAACAGAATAAAGGATTCAACTCCAGGATAATCAATCAAGAATGTACTCAGATACTGACAGGCTTCTAAGTGACTAAGATCACATATATATTAAAAATGTTTAGACAATATTTTCTTTTTCATTGAGTAGTAATTCTGGCTATGACAAGGGGGGGAAAAAAAAATAAAAATCAGACAAGTTGTTGAAACAGATTCCAAAGATTTTACACAAGGAATGTCATGGCTGCTTTCTCTTTGTGCATTAACATGGTAGTAAGGCTACATGCATAAACAGCACACAGGGCACAGCCTACAAACCAAGAACACATTGCTCACCCATTAAAAAAATAAAAAATACTTTGAAGAACATAATTATGCTAGATGTACAGAACGCCTTTTAAAAGAGGATTTCTACCTACTCATGCCCTCACTTGGACAACTGTCGGTTTATGGTGGACTTTTGCTTACAGAAACATCAGACAGTCCTCAGTAAACTTGGCCAGTACCAAAGGTGTCCTGGAACATCTTCTTAATCTACTTCCTTGTGTAGGCTGGATGTAGTTGCAAAGGGGCAATCACTCTGTGAATATGTTCCTTCAGAGGCAAAGTGAAAACCTGCTTATTACAAGGAAAGTCAGTACACTTGTTCAGAAGATAAAGTCCTTTATAGCAGTTAATTTAATAATACAGTCTTAAAACAGGGTGCTGGGCACTCATCTACAGAAGAGCACATTTAGTAAGCTGGGGAAAAATACCACAGTTCCAGGACATTGCATTAAACTCCAGCCACTCCAAGAGGAGGCAACTCTCATGGTGAAAGAATTCTTGTCTATGTAAGCTAAGAAGGGAGAATTTTAGGCAGTTTAATCCACAATGGTCTCTTACTTCTTACAAGTGGAACCACAAATCCACAGTACATGATAGTGTAAGTTAGGTTAAGTGGTGCTTTTGATAATAAAATCAGTGAATTCATTGCAGTCCTTTAATAAAAGGATGAAGTCCAGAGATTGCCAGTTGCTAGAAGCAAAGAAAGGTTCCCATTTTCCAAGTTGATTTGCAAGTTCATATTATTAGAAGAAAGATGAGTCAAATCTGTGCAGTTTCTATGCAACCACATTTGAGAACATAGAGGCTTTGGAGACTACAGGATCACTTAAAAAGTGAGGGAAAAGAAAAGTCATCACAACCCAAACAACTCAAACTTTGTGTTTCAGAATTGCCTACAAAACTTGTTCTCTTCTGGTCTGGACAAAAGTTTTACCTGCAATGATCTGGCAGAGAACCTTGAAGAAAACCTGAGTACATGAAAGCATTGTCAGGGAGAACAAGACCCTCCTACCTTTTGATCTGGCATTACAGTTGAAATGGCAAAATCAGAATGCTTTGCCTTGTGCCATATGATTTGCTTTACTTTTCAGAGCTCTACTGGTCTCTATCAGGGAGTCTATTTCAACTTGGTACCTCTTGCACTGCAAGACCATTGTTCATAGCACAGTTCAAACAAGCTTGCTAATAAATCTGGATTTAATCTTCCATAGTGTCCAGAAGGACAGCACCTCCAGATGTAAGGTTGGTTGAACTGCCAGGTGTAATTCATACATCAACAGTGGAGATTTCCTGGCAGCAGAGTCCAAGCCTTCCTCACAGGACATCACGATCAGCAAGACATTCCAAAAGAAGAATTAGAAGGCCATAAGTCTGATCCAATATAGTAAGGAACAACACCATCCATCATTTGAACTAGGAATACTCAAAGCTTCATTAGCCAACCGTATTCTTAATTTTCTGAAGTATACATAGTTGATTTTTTTTTTTTAATTGGAATAAAATACATTGGATTTTGATTTGCTCATTTACAATGGAGCTCCCTCCCTTTCCCAGTTAACTTGAAATTAAAACATAGAGGCTGAGTGTAAATTCATTCCCAGTGTTCCAAGATGGATATAACACGAGAGGAGGCCAGAAACTGGAAACATGCACTCTGGCTGCAACAGGTTAAAAGGTGAAAGGGGACCAGTTATTTTAATTTGTAACCCTGAGAACATAAGGAATTGCAAAGATCTGGGGAGGAGCCTGGGGTTAAAGGTCACCGGGCTTTTTATTGCAGTTAAAGCAAACTCGGACTGGGTGATCCCATCCGCGGGAGGGAACCGCTCTGCGGTCGTGTGAGCATTCGTCACAGAATCCCTGGCCACAGGCCCGACAGTGGTGTTTGGAGAGTTTGATACTGAATTCCTTCCGGCAATTGTGGCAGTGCAGGATTTCATGGTCTGGTACCCAGTATGCAGGTCGGGCAGCATCTTTTACCAGACCTAAGGAGGAAGTGAGGCAGGGGAATGAGAAAGAGGGAGAAGAAAATAATCTGTCAACATGAGTATGTCAAGAATGTACTCCAGGGGAAGTACTCACACACAGCAAGTCATACTACTGCCATTAAGGGGGAGGTGACCTACTGACACAATACTTTAGTGCAATGTGTAGCTATTTAGGGCACTCTGCCCTTCTCCCAAGTTCTGTCTCTCTTCAAAAGGGTAGACCGTTTCTCTTTATATAGTGGCATCTTCCTTTGCTCAGACTCTTCCAGAGGTTAAGACACTTGCTTTTCCCTACGTTCAGTTTCAGCTGTGGCCAAAAAACCCCACCAAACCAAATATTCAGAAACCCATGTACTGTCTGAACTGAGAAAGGGATTTATTCTGCCCTTCATTGACTCAGAGAGCAAACACCCACAGAGGTGATGGCAGGACATGCTGCTGGCAAAGTAGTTGAACAATGATCTACTCAACAAGAAGGAAATCAGGTCCAGCAATAGGAGATTCAAATGTGAAATGTTTGGTGACATACCTGAACTGCCATCCAGCACGTGAAAGAGCCGCAAATGCTCACTGTACAAGGTCACTATTAAAGACCACATTACTGATTACCAACTCATTACCAACCTGGACAAAAAATGTTCAGCCCTCCCCTACAGAAGTACTAAGTGCCAGCAGTATCCATGAACACATTTAAGATGTACTCTGCACCTCTAGGAAAAAACCAAGCCTCATGAAATGTTTCCTAATTGACCAGTCTTTAGGGAACTCCAAATGGCAGGTCACTGCAGTGAATACATCAGGGGAGCATGAATTACTCACAGTTTAGTGCACACAGATTTGCATAATAAGAAAAGGGAAAGTGTGAACTGCAGAAAAAATGTGCTGAGAACCAAGAGGGAACATTAAGCATAAGAGGCAGAGCAAGCTGTAGAACTCTCAACCAACACTGGTAGCACAGCAGAGGTGCCAGGCTGTCACACAAACTCTTGAAGTTCAATCAGAAGTTTAGCTCTTTGAAAACAAAAATGTCTTTAGACAAAAAACAAAACAAAACAAACAAAAAAAAAAACCCTAAAACAAACAAACAAAACAAAAAAAATAAACCATCAAAACAGAATAGAGCTCACCTAAGGGAATGTCCATGGCTGTCACCACTGCTCCAAGCGTGTTTTGCACAGCTTCCCCCACCTTCCTGGCAATGAGTGTCCCCCCTTCCTCATCTGAAGGCAGCTCAGCCACATCTGCATGACACAAGAGTGAAGGGCTCAGCACCTAAGTCCACCACAATTTCTTCCAAATTTCAGTTAATTTACATTAACAAAAACCAGAAGCAAACCCAAAAGGCATGCCAGGAGTCTCTCCTCAGCCTTTCTCTCTCACACCTGCAATCTTGGATTGCAGAGTTTTCATTTTAGTAAAAATGGACAAAATACTAGTCTGCTGAAACAGCAGCATCCCTGCTCTGATGTTAGTGCCAGACAATCAGCAGTTGCTGGAAAAACAAAGTAAAGATACAATTAGAAAATTATTCTGTTGCGAGGGGTCAGGTATCTGGTAGCTCATTAAATGGGTCACCTTTCTTCCAGAAGGCATGGAACTCTTGAGCTTCCCTACCCAAAACTGTATGGAAACCCAGTTTGAACAACACTGTCTACACTCAGTGGGAATGGCTATGATCCGGAAATCAAGGACAAAGACTTCAGGCTATTGCCCCAGGTTAATTCTGTGACAATCCACCCAAAATTACCTAACTGGATGCCCCTGTTTTCATAGCAGTTGTCACACACACGCACTGGTGCTGGTCCCCAGCCTCGCTCAGGCACTGGCCGGGTCTTGGAAGAACAGCCATCACAGAAGCCCTCTCCACAGGCCCGGCAGTGATGCTTAGTGTCGTTATCTTTAAAAGGCGTGTTGCACTTATTACAACTCTAATCAGAACAACATAGAAAGAAGAACTGTTAGTTTCATCTTCCTAAAGTGAAAGAGATCAGAAGCCCAGAATGGCAAGTCTCAGACTCAAATTGTGAATAACATAGTCACACACAGAACGTGGGTCCTACCAGCCCCATAACTTTACTCTAGAGAAGTGATTCACACAGGTGAGTGTAGAGTGGGTAAGCAAATATATTGCTTTGATCCCTTCATTCACAATCACAAACATAGCCACATCATGCGGAATGGTGGATGTTTGATCTTTGGTGGGAAGTAAGAATTCAGAAGGCAGTATTCATTTGAGAGGAATCTGTTTCCTCCTATTTGAACTGTTTGGGCCAACTTTTTGCATATGGTATGAAACTAGAGTTTAATCTCTGCACCTATAAAGTTGTTTAAGACTTGAGATTTAACATGCTGTTTCTTTGCTTTGAAAAAAAAAGTTCATGTAAGCCAGGATTTTCTGTGATATACTGGGAGAGGAGGTCACAAAGAGCAGGGAGAAACAGTCTCTCTAGCAGGGCTGGGCTCTGTTCATACTTTCTCTGGCTAAGCCAAGAATGGGAGGAGGAGAAAGCATTTCAGTTTTCTCAGAATTGTAGGAGAAGAGACTGGTGCAGTAAAATGAGAAGCATTTGGAATCTGCAAAGTACTATATTAGTTCGAGAGTAAGAAAAAGGGGGTTTAGATATACAAAGCCTTTCTCTACAGCAGCTGCTATTTACCAGGATCTGAGAGTTGGGTCTCCAGTAAGCTGGGGCAATCTGGTCTGTCAACCAGGAGGTCACAGCTTTTGTGGGTCCCAGGCTAAGTTCAGATACTGATTGAGCCATGAAATTCATACCATCCAACAAACGCTGGGCTGCATTGTTGTTGTCTTTCAGAAATCCATCAGTCTGGAATGAAAGGGATATTCACTTGAGAATAAAAACTAAATTAACATATACATACACAAAGACTATTCAGCAACCGGACTTACCCCTGGCCAGACGTGCTCAATTTCTGTCCTCACTACAGTGTTCACAGGATCTTGGTTGCCAAACCAGTACTGTCGGCTACGGTACACCACCCCACAGTTGGGGCACTCAATCACGTATCTGCAGAAGAGGAAGGCAGGTTACCTCAGTGGTAACCTGGAAGCACTGGAGTGCACCAGCCAGCACAGAGGCAACAGAAGCAGAGATAGATCTCAGCTGCAGTACTCACCCTGACCAGGCATACTTGGCAAGGCCTAGCCAAGGGGAGTCTGTAGAAGCAGAGGTTTTTGGCACCACGCTGACCTCCATCCCTCGTTCATAACAGGCCTGTAACATAAAGACCCCATTAAAACTGCATTCTTGGGAATCCAAAGCCAGATCTGGCAGCTGTTTGGACACCTACAGCCTATAATTAACATATAGTGGTCTCCCCAGAAAAGGAGCACTTTTCAGAACTGATTTAAAAACAAAGCAAACCCAAAGCCACTATCAATAATGACATCAGGGAAATATTTCTACATCAATAAAGATCATGATGGTCGACAAAAATTTTCTGTTGCATGCACACATCCTTCAGAAAAATTGGCTAATACCAAGCAATGAGCATACGCAGATAAGAAGAGTAACCACATGTAGGCCAACATTACTCAGGTTAAGAGCAGCTGACTTCACAAGTAAGCTACAAAAATGACTCACAGCACACAGAAGTGATGATCTCTCCAAGCAAACACACAAATCAAGTGACGACCAATTTTTTTTGGTCAAGGCCATGAGCACCTCTGACATTTTGAAAAAGAAAACAGGTGCATGCCTGCTATATTCCTCCTTCACTGGGTTATCCTTTCCTTTTTTGTTCTTCAGGTCTTGTTCTTATATGGCTACTGACCTTGCAAGTGTAGACTCTGTTATCATATTGGTGAGAATATCTGCATCGACTTTTGGATTCATGAGGGACTCCTTCTTTTGCATGATTCATGCTCTTCTTACAGCCACATCTGAGTATGCAAAAGCAAATCATGAGTTGTTACTGTTAGATACAGGACAGGTGTCACCAAGATCTCATTTCTACTACTATCTTGCATTTGCATAGATGTTGTACCCTCAAACCGTTTCCACAACTGTACGTACAGCAATGACATTATTTATCATTGAAAGGCAGGCTTTTCAGAAGGAGGTGTAGCAACTCTTTCACATGCAAAGCATCACCATACAACAGTTCACTGCAGAAAATTATCACGGTAGCCAATTTAAACTTCACAGAGAATTTTAGGAAGTACTAAACAAGTTCAAAAACTGACCAGGACAAAGTATTGTAGCCTTTGCAAGGAGTTGCTGGAAATTCTCTAATGAACTTAAGAGAGAAGAAACACAACACGGTATCACATTTTGAAAGGAAATGTTTCCAGAAGCATAACCAGTTTTAACATCATTCTGCTCTACACCTCACAGATTCAGACCACTGACTGCCATCGACTGCCCTTCCAGGCTCAATCTCTGGGCGCTTCCCAGAGAACTACAAGCCAAGACCTAATCAAATCTGGAGCTTCACTTAGACCTAGTCACTGAACACAGTCCCCATCTGTGAGGTATGCTTTAGGATTATTTATACTGTTTAGGTAATAAAAATGCCAGGAAAAAACATAGGAAATTTTAGGGGATTTATTGAGACACTCCTTTCTTCCTGCCCTGCTTGCATTTGGGAAAAGATATGGGCAACACAGGTTTGTAGCCATGAACAAAAACAGAGTAGGCAAAAAACATGCACCCAGCTGGGATGCAGCAATAACAGTTGTCCAAATCACCTAAGAGTTGAATTTCAAGCTAATTCTGCCAGGAAGTACTAGCTGAAGATAAGTGATGTCAGGTGCCAAGATGCTGCAGAAATGTGATGTTCTGTGGTTGCAGGTCAGGGCAGCACAGTCCTCTAAAAGGATGGAGAAGTATTTCTCATCTACTTACCCACAGCTGAGGCACACAGAGGAGCATGTGAAATATTCATCTGGAAAGAAAGAGCTGTGAGCCATCTGGTCATCAGGGATCTCCCCACTGAACCGGTCACTTAGAGCCTGTCAAATGGAAAAGTATGAACTGGCAAGTGATCGAGAGCAATGCAGACATTTTATGCAAGATTTGCAGGCAAAACATGGCTTCCTCTACTACAGGGAGAGACAGAGAGAATACACAGTTAACAAATAATGTCTTACTAATGTGGAAACCACAACCAGAATGGAAAACCAACCAAGAAGACAATCTTGCACTTGTATGGAAAAGACCCGAATACTTGTAAGACACTCTTCTCCTCTCCTCTTGTTCCTGCTCTGAATTTTGTACTAGAAATGGGTGATAGCAGATTGCATCCACCTCTGTACATACAATCCATGCCCAAAACAGACGGGTTCTTGCTAAAGGGCTTTGAATTCTGGAAACCTCACAAAGGAAACTCAAAGGATCAGTTCTCATAATACATGAGGACACATTTTTTGCCTCTCAGCTCAGAAAGTGCTGCACTATGTTTTTACATGGCCACTTGTACAATTACTCTTTTCTGATGATACTGCAAAACAGAGACAAAGGGATTTTACCCTTTCCTGGGAACATCTATTCTCAGATTAAATCAGTCCTTAGCCTTGGTATACTTAACTTTTTAAGTTCTTCTGGGTNAAAAAAAAAAAAAGACAAGCATTGGAACAAAGCAAATGTTTAACATTTTCCTTGGTGGGAATGTCTGCGGGCATGAAGTCTAACTGAAAGTCTTCCTACAGCTGAGGTAAATATAGCGACTGCCTGCCTTGCTCTTCCTTCCTCTCCCCTCACAAGGTTGGGGACAGGTGGAATAGGTGCATCTCTGCTGTCTAACAAGGGTTGACTGCACATACACAGACAGGTATGGATCTCTTTCACCACAACTTCCCTCAGATAAGATCTCTACACAGTCACTTGATTTCACATAATTTCAAGGACATTGGCTTTACATTCTCTTTCAAGCTTGACTGACACTGGACAATGAATTCAAAAGTTAGAGGAAGTGGACACATCTCTAGCAAGCCTTACATCCTCAGTAGGTGAAGCAAAAAAAAAGTTAATTTGTCAGTAGTGATTTGAATACAGCAAACACTACTGGACATGAATTTAAGTATATTAGCAGCTATTTCTGAAGTGAGGTTACTTAATTATTGCAATAAAGTCCTAGAAACTAAACTGAAATTAACCACTTCAGCTGTTTTCCCCTTGCTGCCTGTCTACTCCCTAATGTGTACATGCCACCCTGGTATTTCCCTCTGTGCTTCAGCTACTGAAAATACAGAGCAGACAGAATTATCTGTTCCAACAGCTGTGACTAACATCAGAAAAGACTGCTAGCACTACCTTCTTCTGCAGATATGCCCCAGCTCTGCCAGCCCCTCCCTGATGACAGCTGTGCTCTTCAGGCCAAAGAAAATATGATATTAATCAGGTAGTGGTAGCAGTACAAGTGGAAACTTTTAGAAAGACTGCGAATTTAAAGACACCAAAATCCCTCTGATACACTAGCAAAGTGAACCATCTAAGAAAAATCACTCATTCTGAAGTAATGCATCATTTGACTTGATCCCATGCTGTTCCCTAGCTACCAGCACATCTCTTTCCTCCTTTTTGCCTTCTAGCCCTTGGGTTACACTACACTCAGTGGTAGGTTTCGCCAACTATTAACTCCCTCCAAGTCTCTTGCATTTTCTCCTCCTGTGCTGAGGCCATCTTTAGAAATTTCATTAAAAAAACTCCTCCTGAGCCTTCTCTTGGTAAATCACTGTCATTAAGTGCTTCTTACTCACAGCCTCAGTTATTTTTCTTTTCCCTGCTCAGTTTTTTGATTTTGCTCAGTTTTGCTCTTCAACTTTTTTTTGACTTGCCACAGGCTTTACTAAGGTGTTTGTTAGTTTTCAAGTTAAAAAACAAACAAACAAAAAAACACTCCGTCTCCCTGGCTGTTACACAAAATTATCATCTTCATGGAAGACTTGCTTTATCCAGACATGTGCAAGTCTCCATCACTGGTTCACCTTCTCTACCTTTTATGAGCTGCAGTGGAGTTATTGGCAACAGTGATACAAATAAAGATTGTGACAAACTCTTCTCCACTTACTTTTAGTGCTTTATAGATAACCCCAGGCTGTCTAGGTGACCGAGTAGTATTGTTCTCCAGCTGCTGCTCCACAGCTCGCCTAAGTCCAGAGAAATCTGTTGGAGGATTGTATGTCCTTGTTCCCTTGTAGTGAATTGAGCTGAAAGCCTCAGGAAAACAGCTTAGCTTCCGAAACCGATCCTGAATGAGCTTCTCAGGAACCTCAGAAGGATGATCTATACACAAGAGCATCAACATGTACATACACAACTGATTGTTTAAAATAGTATTTAAATGCACAGTGCTTTCATATGCAATATAGTTCTAGTTTTCTTAATTAAATCTTCTAATACATCAGGAATGCAGTTATATTTTAAAACACAGAAAAGAAACAAACTGTTTCAAAAAGAAGTCTCTGCTTTGTGATACAGAGCTTTAGATTCTAAGAGTTCCTCATGTAAAACCAGACAGACCTGGGTTTCAAAGCACAGATATGCAGAGTAGGGGCAATTTAGGACATAAGACAAGGAAACACCATGTCAGCACACTTACTAGTTCTTCTCAGCAGATCATAACATGGCATAGCTAGTCCTAGCAACGGATAAGTCAAAGAATGAACCTTACATGGGCTACTTGTTCTCTATGCCAATACTGTAGCAGAGAAGACCAAGCCTTTATCAAGCATTTGTACATGGCAAGGCACTTCAGAACTGCACTCATCAGGTCAGACTCCACAAAGCCAACCACACTCTTCCGGCTGCTTCCAAGTACCTGCTGTACATTTCAGAATAAGGCAGGCCCTTTCTTCCCTGTCCTAAAACTACCTAAACACACTTATCTCAATTATCCATTGAGACAGGTGGTTACAGCTTTCTGCATATCCTCATGCTAAGAGGTTTCTTTCCTATTCCTCCTCTGACTTTGCAGACAGGTGGAAAGTGTCCTTGCGGGTCACTAAAGGTTGACCTGCTGAAACTGCAAATGTCAACAAGTATATGAAACTCTTAATTGCTAATCAGTAATGTGGTATGTAAGAAAAAGAACTGGCTTGCAGGTAAGTTAAAAGTTACTAAGAAGTCACTCTAATAGTAATGAGAAAGAATGTCATGATCTTCTCCTAGCTCAAGACCTCACTGGTTAGAAAAGCCAAAATGAGAATGTGGATCAGCCAGGCCTGCTATGGTATTACACAAACAGAAATCTCCCAGGTGTTCACAGATAGCAGAACTGAGCCTCAGCTGCAGGCCAATTCATTATGGATCTTGCTTATCAAAACACCAGAAACAGACCAAATTAAGAAAGGTTTCATCATGCCTTTTGACACATGCAAAAAACAAGAGGAAATTTAGATCCCTGTATAGTCAAAACCAAAACACACCATGACTTCCATAGGACAATGCATTTCATTCAGACATACAATAAAATACACAATTTAAATAAGCATAATCAAATATTACACGAGCCAAGTTAAAAATACTGGTGAAAAACACTGAAAAGTGGTGGGAATAATAGTGTGCCTATGCAGAATAAAGGTCTGCTCCTCTGGCCATATCAGATACTTGCACAGAGAGAAGTGGTGTCAAATCATCAGCTCTGCATCACCAGAAACTCAGCCCTGACCTCACACCAGCCTCAGAATGATGTTGGTCCACAGAATTTTAAAAAGTAAAGTGACATTCATCAATGTCATTATTCGTGTTCCTCCTAGTTTCTACATAGAATTTTATCCTACATATCCCTGCCAAAATCACAGGATGTCTCAGTTGGGTTGGGTTGGTGTGGCCAGGTTTTGGTAGCAGGGGGGTACAAAATTGGCTTCTGTGAGAAGCTGCTGCCCCATGTCTGGCATGGGACGGACCTGCTGCTGGCTAAGGCTGAGCCAAGCAGGAAGGCTGTAACACCCCTGTGATAAGACATTTAAGAAGAAAAAAAAAGTAATTGTGCAGACGTAATTGCAAACAGAGAAGAGCAGAGTGAAAACACGGGAACAACTCTGCAGACACCAAGGTTAGCAAAGAAGGAGGGGCAGGAGTTGTTCCCGGCACCAAAGCCGAGATTCCCCTGCAGCCCGTGCTGAAGACCACAGTGAGGCAGCTGCACACCGCCAGCCCATGGAGAACCATGGGAGTGCAGAGATCCACCTGCAGCACTTGGAAGAGACCCATACCAGAGCAGGTGGATGCTCAAAAGAGAGATGTGAAACCGTGAGACACCTGTGCTGGAGCCGGGTCCTGGTAGGGACCTGACAACCCATGGAGAGACAAGCTCATGCTGGTTTTCCTGGTAAGATTGTGACCCTATGGGGGACCAGTGCTGGAGCAGCCTGTGCCTCAAGGACAGCACCCTGCCAAAGAGTGACCCACTCTGGAGCAGTTAATGGAGAGCTGTTGCCCATGGGATGAACTCATGTTGGAGAAGTTCATGGAGGACTGCCTTCTGTGGGAGGGACAGTCCCACAGGGAAGCAGGGGAAGGACTCTGCTTACTGAGCAACAAAGAGGAACAACATGCGATGAACTGACCATAACCCCCAGTTCCCATCTCCCTGCACCACTGTGGAGGAGGAGGTAGAATTTGGGAAGGATAGAGGGGTGGGGTGAAGGTGTTTCTATGAGTTACTTTACTTCTCATTATCCTGCTCTGCTTTTATCAGTAATAAATTCAATTAATATCCTCATGTTGAGACTGATTTGCCCATGTTGGTATTTGGTGAGTGATCTCTCCTTGTCCTTAACTCATGAACCTTTTGTTATATTCTCTCCTCTGTCCTCCTCTAGAGGGGAGTGATAGAGGACCTTTAGTGAGTGCCTGGCATCCAGCCAGGGTCAACCCACCACATCACTTTTCACCTTCATCTGCCATATCAGCCACACTCATGATCTTGTATGATGTCGCCTCCTACGGCTGGGAGAACTCATGACTACTCAGTGCTGATGTCCATCAGGCTACAAGGATTATTCTAGGTGATCTGGAATAGTCAGATCACCAACAGGGAATGCTCTGCTCATTCCACACCCTGGCTCCCAGACTGAAACAACTGCGAGCAAAACGCAAATCACATCTTTATATGGTAGTAAAGAATGCTGTAATATTCAATGCAACCTGATAATTTAGAGACAGTGTTTAGCACAATATAATTCAGTTTCTTACTGCCTACTCACCAGAGCCCAGTAGCTTGGTGTACACAGTCTCATGAAAGATGATGACACCTGGACCCAAAGTTGACAGAGGAACATCTAGGCCACAACGGGCTGTGGTAGCTTTTAGCTCCTTGGTGAAATGTTTTAAATAAGCCTCCGAGGCATCACCAAGGAATTTGAAGAGATCATTGTGGAGCCTGTCAGCACGAGTACGGTAGATGACAAGGTCAGAGATGGCTAGGACCTTCAGCAGCAGCCGTGTTCTCTGGCTCAGGTTCACAGTGGCCCCCAGGAGGCCTTCTGTATCAATTACCACCACTTTGCGGACAGGATCATAGGCTGCCCAGACTCCAACCGTGCAAGACTCTTGGGCTGGAGACGTCTTGAAGACTTCCCGGCCATAGAAGAAAGTGTGGTTAAGGGTGTGAGACTTGCCATCCCCTGTGTTCCCAAAGATGGACACTACCTTTAGATGCTGGTCAGGACTGCAGTCTAGTTTCTTAATAAAGTCTTCTTCATTTCTTACCTTCCAAAATAAAAAGAGAGGACAATATTATAACTATGCAATTGGAGTAGACAACACTGAAAACACAGTCGGTTTCAGAATTCATAAGATTAAAAAGAGTGATTACCTCCTCTTCAGATTTCATCATAAGTTTCTGAAGCACCAAGAAGTACAAAGCAAAATATCAGAATCCAGTTTTCTAAAACATACACATCAATGAGATTTATGTTGTTCCATCATGTAGCTGTTTCAGAAGTGATGTCTCACTGTGATTACATGTCTAGTCAAACCTCCTGTACCTCACTCCATTTTGTGAGGCAGTCCTTTCAGAGAAGGGAGCACAACCCTACTCCCAAGTATGACAGAACAGTTAATTGGAACATGGAGACTTCCACAGAGGCACTGGTCTCCTGGCAAGCATCTGAATTCAGGGGAGTGCTTTTGTCACTTTAACTTGCCTCACCTACTGAGGCTGAGCACCTCTTTGGGGAGAAAACCCTCTGCCATGCATCTGTGCTGCATCCATTCAGTCAGGGGCTCTCAGGCACAGCCTGTCCTACTCCCATTGCTCTCCAGTTGATCAGTCCTTCAGCTGGAAAGGAGACGCAGGGGAGGGGTAGAGAAGAAGCAAAGTTGTGTGCTGGAGTCAGGTATACAAAGCAGATCAAACTGGCTGATACAGAAGTGCCACAACTATCTCAATGATCCATTTCATAATTTACTGCATTGAACTTTCATTGAAAAAAAACAAGCAACCAACCAACCAAAAATCCCACAGACATACAAAACCAAAAGGGAGTAGATAGTCTTCAGTAGGTAACTTCTCTTTGGCTTTGCACACAGAAAGTGAGAGCTGTCATGCTATCTAGTTTAAAGAGCAGGAAGTTTTCTGTTCAGATACTAGAGCAATAGGAACAGACAAACAAGCAATGAAACCGGGTTAGGGCTCTGGACAAGAGCCTGCCTTGATATTGTTGCAGAATATGGCCTTGGCTTTCACAGGTTTCACCCTTCTAGCTACAGTTGTTTAATCCTTGCTTTTTCTTCTTCCAACAGGTTTTATCCATATATTATGGGACAAGGAAGAATACGACAGAAGCACTTTTTGAGAAGGATTAAATTCACCTTCTCCACCCCAATTCCCTCTTCAAGGAATGCCCATCAACAAACAGGGCTTCCATCCCCTCTCGCCTACCTCTCAAGTTCTGAAGCTCTTAGCTATCTCCCTCCTGCAAGTACATTTGGGAGGTCTCATGATCCATGATCCAGAGAGACCATGAGGTAATAAATGGTTTCTTTGAACAAGTTTATTCTTAGCATATTAATTTAAGGCCCAGCTAGCC
Organism: Formicarius rufipectus; assembly: GCA_013399695.1. Taxonomy (NCBI): domain Eukaryota; kingdom Metazoa; phylum Chordata; class Aves; order Passeriformes; family Formicariidae; genus Formicarius; species Formicarius rufipectus. The sequence continues at coordinate 1,665,321 of VXAU01004626.1, read as the reverse complement.
TCATTTCCTTTGGTGAAATCTATCAGCAGCATCTGGACTTTGAAGGAAAATAAAAACCAGCCAGTGTACCAAAAACATAAAAAATAACCAGTCTGCCAGATTGTTGTTTGGGAACAGCATTCACAAAGCAAAACTGTGGGGTTGCAGTAGCTTCTCATGGACTCAAAGCATTCCAGGCAGTCTCATGGAGTTGAAGAAAGCAGAGAAATCAAAATGCTCTCAATAAATTCTTTCCTGGTGTCTGCAGGAGAACATGAAGTTACACTCAAGTTACAGGTGCACAAAAAAGGGTCTGCTTTTCTAGTAGCTGTGATTATTAGCTTATCATCAGGAAGGCAGTTTAGATGACAAATGCAGTTTCTTTTAGTGTCTCTAGAGATGTCTCAGTGGTTGAAAGGAAGCTCTTGGTTCATGGGATAGTTCCTAAAAACATTGACAGATTTGACAATTTAATAATGTTATGTGTGCATAAGCAAAAGGCAATATGAAAATGTCTTCTCCAAAGTGTTCTGTTTTTAACTCCCACCTTCCAAACTTCTAACCATATGGGTGGCAGATCCTTTCTTCCAGAGACAGTGGTTATGTACTCCCTGGACACCACCAGGAAACAGCTGCTTAAATACTGGCGGAACAGTTAATGACAAGAGTCTTTTAGGCAGCACTGGTTATTATTTTCATAGCAGTTTGGGGGAGTTTGTGGAACACGGAGAGTCAGTAATGTCAGAAGGCACAAAGGGCAGTAGGGACCACAGGAATAAGGGTAGCTCTGTGATGCATTCCCACCCGTAAGAGGTAGGAGTCAGCTCACGCAAACTTCACTGCAGCTGAAATTGCCCCAAGATGAGCTAACGCAAATGTCCACACCATCAGCTTTCTTTTGTATTCAATGCACTTTAAAAACTGCTGATGCCAGGGAAACGTATCATGGAAAAAAAAAAAGAGGTGGTTTCCTGAGCCAGACAGAAGAAAAGTTGGTTCTAGGTCAGTAACTCAGACCACTCCAGCAGAGAAAGTTATGCTGAATATCAAATCACACAGCCAAAACACTGAGGTGTGACTTTCTTCTAAGATTACGGGCTCTTTCAGACCTTCTTTTAGGACAGAACTCAGGACTGATTCAGACAAGCAAGTTACCCAGGAGCACAAGAATGCACTAAAGTCTAGCTAGTCCTATGCTGTGTCTTGCAGAACTTGGTAATGACTGAGAAAAACTTAGACACGAAACACACAAATGCTTCCTATCATGCTCTATCAGTTCTCAGAAGTCATATAACAAAGGACTTCCTGCGTAGGACTTGCATGTAGACACTCATGTTTGGTAGTGAACCAATAGACCTATCCTCTAGGAGGTGGCCTACCCCCTTTTAGAACCTAGTCATAGTTTTGAATTCTGCAATATTCTTACAGTAAATTCCATGACAGGGGAGAAGAAAAACCAAAGCAAACAAACAAAACCCCAACCAACCAAAAACCAAACAACACCTTCCCTTTGAAACTGAATATGCTTCTACGACATTGGGTGCTGTCTGCTCTTGTGTACTAGTTGACTTCAATCAATGCTGAGCACAGGGATTATGCTCTCAAAGAATCATCCACAACAATCCCCATATCAGTCACATGTACTTCCATTGAGCACTTACTTCCTTTAAGACATTCAAAGTCAGAGTAAGTGTAATAAGTGTCAAAGTACTAACACTGCCAGGCTTATCAAGTCATACATCTCTAAAGAAATTTGTATGGTAACACCCTCTGCTCTGTGTGCAAAGGGTTCATGTTTCCATAAGTGTGTCCACTTCCACATTGCAAAAGAGCTCCAAGCAAAGAGTAAATATGAAACCTTCCTTAAACTGTACAGTGTAAAATAAGAATGAAAACTGTATGTCTGACCTAAGACAAGAGTCATATCTCTTCATGCCCCTCATATTTTGCCATTTCCAGTATCAGAGACTCATTTGTACTTTCTATAGTTATAACTCTTAGAAGACTCTCTTCTACAAAGAACCGTTTTTACTCCATCATACGTTAGAACCCTGGTTAGCTTTCTTTTATAGTTTTAGTTGCATTGCTTTTAGTAACTCCAGTTCCCTGTGCACTCCCTTCTCCCAAGTTCAGCTGAACTGAAGGTCTTCAACAGGAAAAAAACCAGAGAACTTGATAGCTAAAGTCCTCTACAAGGAGAGCACAAAAACTCATATCATGGCTGTGGTGCACATTTAGAACAGAAGCCTCTTTATCATCCATACTAGATCTGAGCCCTAACAAAAAGTACAACTGTTTAGAAACAGAACTGCAGAACAGGAGAGTTCTTGTTAAGAAATAAGGACTGATAAAATTACATTCCTGCCCCTAAATTTATCAGTAACAATGTTATTAAAACAAAGTGTTAAAAATCTTTGAAAGAAAAATCTATAAAATAGAATGGAGTTTCCAATGACCACTTTCAAACTAGTTTAAATCTGCAAAACAAATACAATAAGAGAATCAGACATTTTTCCACAGTTTTCTCCTTACTCTATGAACCCTTTAGGCCTTGCTAATATTCATGGAAGTGGTGCACAAAGCCAGAGCTGTGCCACAACACACCATAACTCAAAACAAAAATCACGACTGCTTGGCACAGTATTCATCAGAGTGCCTTCATTTGCTAGCCTTACACTGTCATTTTTACTTAAATTGGTACTTTTGGTGTTGTGTTTTGAAATCTTACTCTTTGATTGATCTCATTTTAACAGAGTATTTTAAATAACTAACATACATTTTCTGCAATCAAGAAAGATATCATCATATAAATAATTACATTTCTAAGTCAAAGGTTATCAGGCATGTGAACAGGCAGCCCAGGGAAGAGGCGGAGTCACCATTCCTGGAGGTTTTTAAAACATGCGCAGATGTGATGCTTGGGGACATGTTTCAGTGGAAGACTTGGCAGTGCTCAGTTAATGGTTGGACTCAGTGATCTCGACGTTCTCTTCTAACCTAAATGATTCTATGATTATACAACCAGCACATGACAATTATCTTCCAATACACAACCACTTAATCAATAAGGACCATATAAATTTAACACAGTTTTCAATTAATGGAAGATTTGTAACAGCTCATCCAAACATACACCAGCATAAAATTGGAAATGTCTGAGACAAACCAGTCTTCAAGTACAAGCAGACAAAACAACCAAGTGGAAAAAAAGAAATACTATTTCCCTTAAAGCATTAATTAATACTGGCAATACAAGTAATTCTACTCACAGTTCAGAAGACACTTCAAAAAGGTAATGCTTACAAGAATTCAAACTAACACCTGAAATCGGAGGGAGAAATGGCAAAGCAAGCTAAAATAAGATCTGCAGCATTCTAAGTAGCCCTGAACTTCTAAAACACAAACCTGAGACAACATTAGGTAACTGATCTTAAGTACAGAGTATCAGATCAATCATTAAACCTGGAAACAGAGTAGATCTCTCAGATCTGCCCAGCTCAACACAGACCAGTTCTTTAATACACTGCTCCTAAATCTGTGTTTTAACTGTAAAAAACTGAGGTCTATCCAGAGGCAGGTTCACACAAAAGTCCTATGGGTGCAGGCCTAAAGCCCCAGGTCCTACCTGTAGGTCATTAAATACGAATTTCAGTGTACATTGAAAACAAGAGAGAAACCTATAAAGCAGATTTCTTCTTTTAACTACAGACTGTAAGGCTAACCTGAGAGGAATAAGCTCCACCACAGTACAGTGCCACCAAAATTCACATCTCTGCAGGGCTCTTAAAAAAAATCACTATTGAAAAGGTAGTGCATGAATGCAAGGAAGTGTAGGCTCGCTTTCCCCAGCAACTCAAGTGCAACATGCTATTAAAACAAAGAACTGGAAAATCCCTGCTTTTGCCTCAGGAGAAATTTTTGTTGATATTCCCAAGCATTACTTGTTATCAAGTGAGAAAAAGATTTTGGTAGTTCCCTATGAGGAAGAGAAACTCTCTGCTATACAACCCATGACATCAACAGAGCTCTGAGACAGGTCCTAAACTATAGTAATTCAAATTCTATTTCCTGTAAGATCATAGACTAATTCAGATTGAAAGGGAACTCAGGAGGTAATTACTCCCTCTCAGCTTTTAGAGACTTCCAAACAAGAGAAGATTTTGATCATAAGCAGATGCTCAAAAAGAATCAAAGCTGACTTTTAAGTCCAAGTGCTACAGTTTTCTAGTTTAGGTTGCCTCCTATACCTTTTTTTTCTGCATGACTTCCTGCAGAAAATATAATTTATACCATTACTCAAATCTTCCATATATAACTTAAAATCCATCACTGAATTACATAGACATATTTGATAGAAAAGCAAGTGCCTCTGAAAGATAAATTTCTTTAAAGTTTGATGAAAATAAACAGTAGAGTAGAAAAGAAAGGCTCTAATAATCTTCCTCAGGAAACAGCATGTCTCATGTCCACCCTAAATACAATAGTAAGCTGAGCAGTCACACCAATACTTGCTAGCCAGTAAGCATGCTGGCTGGTGCATGGTACTGCTTCTTACCCAAAAGACAGAAAATGTGGATAAGTACTGCATAATGGGAGACAGACAACTCAGAAACTAGACTTCATTAATTCTACTAGTCAAAGAGTTACTTATTACTATGTAAATGTTTTACAGTGGTTTGGGAAAGCTTTCCCAAAAGGGCTGTGTCAACAGATTAGTTTGTAAAATTGTGTATGCCATACCAGTAGTTAAAATCGGGCATTTGAGAGTAAGTTATTAATCACTGATCCAGCAAAAACTTAAATATTAAATCTGTATTAATCATTATTGCCCTCAGGAATCTCCTAAACTTCAGACAAGCTGACAGTGGACATCAGCATTTTCAGGATTGGAGTCCTACAGACCATCAAGCCCAAATTGAGAGACCTGACACCAGATGCAGGGAGGGCAGAATGGAGGACAGATACATCACAAGGACTTGAGGTTAGATTACAGCACTTCTCCTCAGCTCCAGTTGGTTCCCCATGCTGGGCAGGTGTCTGGCTCAAGCAAAGGAAAACATTTGTTTTAGCCACATTTCCTAAGCTGAAGTTTTTTTCCCCGCTTGTTTGCCTTCTCTGCAGTACCACCTATAGGTTCTGTTGAGATTTGACATCAGTCTTTGCACATACCTGTGACAATACTGTCCCTGAACAGAATCTCTTTTGCAAACCAAAATTACCCTGTTCCTTCCCATAGCTCTGGCAAAAGGAATTCAGGTTCAGTATTTTCATGGGTTTATACAGGGATTAACAGCATGAGTCTCAACAGGATCCACAGGTCCCTGCAATGAAGGATGGAGGCTGCTCGTGTATCAGGCCCATGTCTATCTATTACAGGGTTCTTTCAGAGGCAAAGAGAGAATAGCTAAATCCAGCTTAACAACCTTACCCAAAGAAAAAGATTCTATTTAAAAACTGTAAGACAGTGGTGGAAAAAAACTTAAGAGAATGGGAGGTAACCCAATTTGATTGGTCTCCTTCCTAACCAAAGAGGCAATACTGACCGAAATATTGCTGTTACCAGAGAAGTTACCCTTGTAGATGACAGCTGAGACATATGAAACTGCTGAAAGCAGAAATAAGACTTAGATCCTACTAAACTGCTTGCTGAAAAATTTTTGCAAGAACTCTAATAGTCTTTGAGATAAATACTACTGCTGTAAAAATAACACCGACAAAACAGTGTCATCTACCCCTTAAAAAACAGTAAACAATGAGGCAGAAAGCAGTATTTTGTATCCTAATGCCTTTCAAGTTCCCTACGGTTATTAATTTGGCCACAGAGCTACCAATCACCACCCCAATGTCACACCTGTAGCAGCAGAGACCACATTCAGGTGAAGAGACTTGTCCAGAGAACAGCAAGTCAGTGAACAAGTTCATGCTTGCTGTAACTATTAGTTTTCCTCAATATTAAGAGTACATAGATTACCTGTGTGGCCACTACTTTATACCGCTGCCCTTGTTAAGTGGGGCATTTACAAACTTATTTGTATTACAGTTCCACTCTTCCTAGAAAACACTGTGGTTCTTTACCCAGTTTCAGGGTGTTTTGACAGGCAGGCCAAAGGACTAAAACTTCTGCCTCTATGTGATCCTACAGCAAGCACAACCCAGGTAAAAAAAGTCAAAGGTATACTGCAGCAACATTTGCCTATCAGTGAGCCCTGTGGAAGTGAGAAAGCGGAAGAGATGGAAAGGACAGAAGGGCTGGAGGACAGCAAGTTGATAGTTCACCTTTTCTTTCTTGAATGTACCCCAAAGGACTCACATCCTGCTCCTATGGGCAGCACCCAGGAGCTCAAAAGGATTCACTAGGTAAGTGCAAAGAGGGGTACAGCAGAGGAAGCACTAAAACACCCCTTTTCCCCCACCAACACTATTTAGTTCAGAAACTGAATTAAATTCTAGAACTCCTTGAATGAAAAAGTGGGTAATTCCAGACTGGCTTGTCACCATCTTCTCTCACCTGTGACATGCTCTCCTTAGATTCCACACCTACTTTCATGACAGCATATGGACAGAAGAGACAGGAAGCAACCAAAATATTTGATTTTAATTACTGCCCAAGAGAAATGCATCATGAAGAAGGTGCAAGACTGGTTCCAGGGAAAAGCAACATTTGTAAGTGCCTACATTCAAATTAGCTAAGAGTCAGCCTGAGACTGTTAAAGGAGCTGTGCATTTGTTAAATGGATAGCTCCTCTCCTATCTTCTAAAGATACTCTCCAAAATACTGGTATATGTCCAGTGGAAGAAAGAAACTCCTAACCAGCAACTGCTAAGTAGTTTTTCTACTGCTTTATTCCAAGGGCAGAAAAACAGTGCACTTTAATGTAGGTGAACTGATAACAGACTGGGATGGGAAGAATCCTGAAAAATAACAAAGTAATAAGAGAAAAATTCCTAAAGTGTAGGACAGTAACTCCCAAAAGTATTTTGGCAAGAAAACTTCTCTAAAGCACAAAGAGGAAGAAAACTCATCAATAGCACAGCAACAGTATCAAGGGGCAGAAATTACATATCCTGATAAAACAGATCACACTGACCTAAAAAAATTCAGATCCTTCAACATTTTCTTCCTCATTTATATCAATGGCAAATATACTAGCTGTGACTGCCCAGTTCACAGAACATAGACTAAAATTCCCAGAAATGTGCAGGTGACTGTGCTACGGTAAAGCACAAAAAACCAATGCCACCAAAAAACACACTCCTGGAACAGCAAATCAAGCAAGGATGTCACAAGAACTAGGACCATTTGCTAGACAAACACGATGAGAAAGACTTAAGAGATCATGATGATCTTTTAGGAGAGAAGACACACATTACCTCCCATTAACTGACAAAAAATACTTGACAAGAAAAAGCATTCCTAGTGATTCACCATTCTCTCATCCCTAGACTTTAGCTGGGTTCAAATCAAAAGGTTATAAGGAAAAACCACAGTATTTTCATCAGGTTTACAGTGGAAGTGAGAAAAACAATGCAGCTAGCATCCCTAAAGAGTTACCACCATGTATGTGTAACTTTTTAGCAAGAGGGGACAGAGGAGGACACATGCACTATTACGCTGTTAGCAGTTTGTTATTTAATGATTCTTTTAAAAGGTCTGCATTTAAATAAGAGCTACTTTGTGTCATCTTAACTGACGGCAAAGCATTGTATAGATCATGCCTAGTATTTTCTGAGAGGAAGAGCTTAATCCTTTAGGTGTCTAACCCTGCTAGAAGGAATAGAAAGAACTCAAGGAATGGAGTTGCATTTAAGAAACTGAGATATCTATTGGCAAAACAAAAAGACCCTGAACAGTGAAGAAAGGGAGGTCATATGGGTATCTTAGGGGAGAGACAGTAAAAAATATCACTCTTTCACCCCATAAGATTACACTGCTGGAGATATTATTTTTGTGACTAGCTAAACAAAAAACTGTCTTTTCTTCTCATTGCCTTAGTAGGTCAGACTATGAAGTCAGTACCTGTTATTTTTTTGTTGAAACCCATAGGTTAGGTAATTTCTTGTAACAGAGTTTCTGGTCAAAGACCTGTGAACTCTAAGGCAGGTTATTAATAACCACACGTCACCTGTCTTCTAGGGTTGATGAAAGACTTTCTCTACTTCTGTTAAGTGTATGGGCCAAGTTCTTCATTAGGGCTTTGGACAAAGTGCTATCACAGAGCCACTAGTGACACCATAAGTAAGTTCTGATCCTGTGGTAAGAACTCTCAACATCTGTTCTCCAAGATAAAAGTATCAAGTTCTTGTTATGCATTGTTAAGCATTTCTCCCCTGCCTCAGAAGTAGCAGTAAATAAAGTTGATTGCACAGGGATACATAAGTCTCTGCTTTATGCTTAAGAGCTCTATTGCAAGTGTTGTATAAAGACAAAGCAAAAATGGATACAGTAGCACAAATTGCATAAACATAAGTACAAAAGACAGATTCAGGTGACATGGAACAGTGAGACAGTATCAGGATTTGCAACAAGTATCCTAACCTGAGTCATGTTCTTATTGTTGTATTTCACTGTGTTTTCCTTAAGAGAGCCACAAATACAGGGGAGTTTTAACAAATACCAATTAATTGATTCTGTAAGTTCTTAAGGGAAGTCCTCCTGTGTGCAAGGGGCAGCACTAGTGACATCACAATAATGCTTGTTTGAGAATCCAGCAAGTTAGAGATAAGAAAGGAAAGCTGACATCTTGACAGAGCAGATCAGGAGATTCAGCTGAGGGATTTACTCACATGAAAAAAAGAAGACACACGGTTTGAGTCTAACAATGCAAAGAAGAGATGTGGAAGATGTAAAGAGAGCAGTGACAATACCAAAGAAACTGACTGAAGAAGCAATGCCAACAATATTATTCTCAGTAGAGATGAGCAAAGAAGACAGACTATGTCAGAGCCCATTAATAAACAGATGCTGCAGTTACCAAGAATAATATGATTTAAGCCTCAACTTCAGATATGTGATAGATAAGGCCAAAAGTTCAATACTGTGTAAAGAAAAACTGCATAATACTGTTTGAAAAAAGGGCCTAAAATGGGGTCTAAACTTCAGGTGATGCCAATTTGTAAAACAGTTAAGATTCATTTCCTGATATAAGTCAATAGGGTCTTATAAGGAGAAACAACTCTTGGAAGAATGAAGAAAAAAAAATTGTCATCTATGTCAAGATGGGTGGGACCCAACTCACAAGAGTCACAAAACAATGAACTGTGTGGTGTGTGGGGCAGACTCTAGGAGGGACAACCTCTCTCTCTCTTCTTCCATGGACTTGCAGTACAAACTTGGATTTATCCAAGCATTTAACAGCATTTTCTTCACCTGACACAGCCAACTCCTTTTTGAGGTGCTCAGATATAGTGCAGTTATGACAAACACAATGGAGAAGCTTGTATTTCACAGATACAAACTTCAGCTACCATCAGTTCTCTACAAACAAGTGGTGGTCTAAAATGGGACGTTTCCTGACTAAGTGGATTTGAGCAAGCACAAGAAGTCCTCAGCTTTCAGCTCAGAAAGGTTATGTCTGCAAAGCACAAAAAGCTTTGAGCAGGCCAGCACATCTGTGCAACATGGCACAAAGACAATTATGCAGATCTCAAAATTACTGTAGCTGTATCAGTGTAGTGCTGAGCCCAAGCTGAGAATTTCCACCTCTCAGCTAAAAGAATTGCTCAGGTTCAGTTCCCTATAGATTAATTCACAGTGCTTCTGGATGTAGAACTAGATTAGTCATTTACTTACATACAATAAATGTTCTTTGGTTTCAGAGCTACCAGCTTCAAAACACCAACAGGAACACTGAGATGAAACAGAACCGTTTGAGCCTAACAACTCCAAGTTCCAAAGAGAACTGAAAAAGAAATCTTTTGGCCTTCTGTCCCCATCTCATTGAAACACTTTCAAGTTAGAGGTTTTTAAACAAGAATACATCAGGGATTATCTCAATTCATCATGTTTGTCCAGCAGCACAACTAGTTCTGCCTAATTCTGTACTTTTCGTAGCTTTTAACCTTGCTATAGCAGAATCAAACACTTATAGCAAATCAGAAGTTTCCTCTCTTATTTCCTAATTAATACAACAATTTTCAAGTTCCAAAGGTCACTAAACAGACAGTTAAAGATAACTGGACTCCATAATTCTCATAAGTCCTTATTCTGTCTGCTCAATCTTAAAAAGCCACACAGTATCAAACTCTGAACCTCCACATTTCAAGTTATTAATATTTTGGCTTTTTATGACAAAAAGGTTGGTTTAAATAAAGAACATTCTAATTACTTCTCCCAAAGTAATAACAAGCACAAAATAAAAGACTGAGGTTCACTTTCCTATAGCTAAATTGGCTGATCAGTATTACTGAGAGCAAAAGATGCCCCAGAAGATGTCTTCACAGACCTAGCTAGTCATCTGACAGACCTCTCTAAATAAAGATCCTCAAGCTTGCTAGAAGAAATAACACTGTAACAGCAAGCACTCTTAAAATTCCAGTTGCCAGAAAATATTTTAATTGAAAACTCTCAAACTGTCTTGACACTGGCTGTGAAATGTCACATTCAGCTGTGAGGGAGAGAAGATCACTCCATATGGAAGAGCTCTGATCCAACATCTTGATAGTGAAACAAAATCATTTTTGGAGGGCTTTTTCAACCCAACTCTGTTTTGACCAAATTGCTATGATCTGATAAAGGACTATTGCTGTACAAATAAGGAAGTTGGCTTTACTGCCCATGACATTTAAATAGCAAATGCACTTGCTTGCAAGAGGCAGCCAAAGGTCTACCTCAAGAAGGCTTACAGATTCATGAGTATAAATATAACTTAAACCAGTACAACCACACACAGTCACAGTTTGTGAGCAGCTTTCCAGGACAGCACTGTTCCACTGTTCGGAGCTTGCTCTAGTGGCTAGATGAGGATTATTGACAAGTCTCCATCTTAGAGTAGTAGTTGCATCTGTCATGCATTACAAGAAAATGTGTGTTTGCTTCAGGTTTAGAGGCATACAAACTTAGGACTACTACTACACCTAAAACTCAAGCAGTTTACAGTCACTGGTGTCCCATATAGTTTTCTGTCAGTGCACCACAAGGAGCGTCATCCTTTCCTCCCTTCCCCTTTCAGAAGCCATGAAAGTTCGGCAACAAGTACACCCAAACTGACAAAAAATGTGACCCAAGTATCTTGCAACTATTCTATACTACAGTATAATTACTGTTTACAAATCGATACATATGTATGTATGCACACACACTCTTCTACAGTATAGAACACATAAGAGCTACTTAAGTCATATTGCTTTGCAATGCATGATTGGCACATTGACTGTTACTACAAAGGATAAAAATAATAATACCAGCAATCAGAATATCATCACAATTCTTCTTATTGATGGTAGTTGTGAGTACGTTAAATTAGAGCAGCCAGATATGGAGTCTTCACGTGACTACACATTTTCTTTCAGTGTCTCCTGAACAAAGTTTAACATAAAAGATGCAAACTGGAAGGCAGAAGACAAAGTTGAATTTCTATTTGTGTAATTAACTTGTCCCATGAATTTCACACATTGCTGTTTTTATACTCATAAATTATTTTTACCTTGTAAAGTGCTTGAGCTCACCAAATGTTAGGGCCAACAGATGAGTTCTTTAACTGCATTTATTGAATGCTAGACCCTCTAAAATAGTGCCTCATGAGAGGGTGTTCCTAATCAACTAGTTTCTATCATTTTTATCAGCAGGCCTACCCCAAACTGATGGCAGTTTCCCACTCTTTCACCAAAAGGCTAACATGTAATAGTACTTGTGACAAGCAATACAGCTTAACCATGATGTCTGTAGGACTTGCATGGCACAGTTTAGACACTTATGTCTACTTTGCATAACTCCTAAAAATCAGATTGATTTACTGGTGCTGAAGGAAAGTAGCAAGGAGCTGTAGTCTTGCATTAGCACTGCTTGGTGCAGTGCCCTCTCCCAGTCATATGGCAGGAGGTTGGCTGCCAGCACTCCCATTTGCATGATACCTACTGCAATACTGTCCATACAACTTTGTTCAGGAATGATCAGCATCCTGCACAGACAGCTCTTATCTTAATTGAGTGTGCCTCAGTACAGAGTCAATTCTTTCATCACCTTTGCTTACCAAGCCTCTTAGAGGAGGCTCTTGCCACACATACGGTTTTAATGAACTTGAGCTTTTGAGGAACTCATTAGCAAGGCCATTCACTTCAAGGTGCAGTGTCTTCTTAACCCAAGATGCTCAGAGGCACATAACTGGTCATTAATTTGCTACCATTGCTGCCAGTTACACTTCATGTATTAACCATGCATCACAACAACCTGTCAGACTAAGACAGAAACTAAAGGACCTCATGTGTTCAAAAAAGCCACAGTAGTTCTTACCTGAATCTCCTCAGTTTCATCCACCAGGAGGAAACTCACTACTTTCTCTGTCATCTTCCTTCTTTTGGTCTCCTCATCCATACCCTCCTCCTCTTCCTGTTCTTGGGGTTTGCCAGCATGGTACACAGTGACAGGGTGCTTCCTTCTGTTCCCCCCAGCATGTGTTCTCTTCTGACACTCCACACAGAGGTTGATTTTGCACACCTGGCACCTCACTGCTGCTATCTGCCTTGAGCCTGTCATACTGGCATGCATTATGTTCCCATTGGCACCTTTGCAGGAGTCACAGTACGGGACATGGCCGGGTCTTATACGGGTTCGTTCATGGTTCCGTAACCTTTCTGGCTGATGCAGCTCTTCTTCACAACGCTGGCACTGTAGGCTCCTGCACTCATCACACTCAAAGATTGCTTCATCTGTCCCACTGCAAACATAACTTTCCTGGCACAGCAGCGTTGTGTTCTGTCCTTTCTCTGAAGTTTGCGTGTGGGCACTCATCTTCAGAATACTTTAAAGCAATGTTCTTCCCTCCTGCTTCTGTAAAAGTCAGTTGCAAATTTAATATTTTCATAAAGGAAAGAAACACAAGAGGACTGTTGTCTGTATTTAATTTAAAATAATTAATGTATATGTTTCTGTAAAATTCATATACTGACCTGCCTCACAGGAAGAGTCTTCTTATGTGTTAATGAAGCCTTCTTTCTCCAAAATAAACTTCAGCAGGGTGGCTAGTTTCATTTATCACTGTACCCAAACGCTGGTGTACATTCTTTCTCTGCTTAGCTGTCCAACGTACTTTCAGCATTAAGAAAAAAACCCCAGCCTGGTGTACTTCAGCAGATACAGCAAGTATTTCCCTATAGCAGAGATCAGAGGGAGACAGCTGCTGACAGAGATAAAAAATGCATCAGAAACGCACAAGTGCATATACATGTACATACACACACACACAAAAGGACCGTGTCAAGACTAGAAAATTCTCTGCTTTCACTCCACAGCTAAGCTCCTCCTTCGGAGAGTTCACGGTATTTATTTGCCGGGAATTTCCTGATGCGCTCCGCCAGATAAACAAAAATCCGCTCTCTCAGTGCGCTCCCCCTAGTAAAGCCGGCAGGCGGTCGCTACCCTGGCCAGGCTGTTCGAGGACGGCTCTTCTGCCTCCTCGGCCGCCCCCCGAGGGCATCCTGCGCCCCGCGCCGCTGCCGCCTTTGTCTCGCCCCGCTGCCCCTGCGGGCCGCGCNGAACAAAGGCGGCGCGGCACGGGGCGCCGCGACCCGCGCTATTGTTTACAAGCCAGCGGCCACCTTCCTTCCCCTTCCTCCCGCCGGCACCCAGTGACTAAGGACTCGGGTCCCGGCCGCCGCTTCCTTCTCCTCCCCCCCGTCCCCTCCGCGCCCCGGGGGGGTGTCCCGGTTCTCCTCCCCCAGGGGCCGACCATGCAGTCGGGGCTCCCGGGGGGGGGCGCTGAGCTGAGCAGGGCCAGGCAAGACCCGCGCCCTCTCCGCCCGCTCCCCTCGTTGTCAGCCGGGATCAGCTGATCGCGGGGAACTTCGGGGTTATTTTCTCACCGCGGAGCCGGGAGGTGGCGGGCAGGGGGCGGGGCGGCGCCGGCACGCCGGGAGCTGTAGTCCGGGGGCGGCCCCGGCTTGCGGTGTCCCCGCCCTGGCCGTGACCCCCTCGTGTTCGACTCCCCTCGTTTAGTTTTCCACCTCTGTCTCGCACCTGTCTGGGCCGCCTGAGAAGCTGTTCTGGAGGAGTGTAACTAGACCCCAGCAGGTTTTGAGAGCGAAGCTCTTTCCTCCCATTGCCTGGAAAAGGATCAAGCGGCTGCTTCCAGGCCCCCAGTTTTGGCAGATGAATGTATCATGGTGTCCGCCTGTGAGAGCACTTGGAGCCTAGCTCTCATGGGTTCAAACAAAGTCTCAACAGGGAGAGCCACCAGCCACTGTTAGTGTGGCCTCATGCTATGGATGAACTGCTGCCATTTATTTAGCTGAAAGAGAGTGGAGATCTGAAATAGAGGCACACACCTGCAAAAAAGTGTACATTCCCAGTCACAAACTGGAGCTGTGGGAATGGGTTGTGGATTAAATGCTAATGGTTACTTCACCAGAGGAAGGACATGCTCATTTCCCTTCAGTGGACTTTATGCCTTGATAATCCCTGACTGGCAGCTACAAAGTGCCCCTTCTTTGGTCCCCTGTGTTGGTTATAGACAAATAATTTGAAGAGTATCCAAATTACATAATTGGATATCCATGTGTAAGGCAGTGGTTGCAAGCTTACCTTTTTTAAGTTGAACTATTACACAAAATTCTTTCAGCAGGTCCAACTACCACAAAAATAAGACATTGGTGAAGTTCCTAACACTCAGAATGATTGAAGCCCTCTCAGAATTCCAGTGTATTGCTGAAGCATCACAGAATATTCACATAATACTCTGAGCTGGAAGGGACCCAGAACGATCAAGTCCAAGTCTTATGTGTATGGCCCATACTGGGACCAAACCCATAGCCTTGGCATTAGCACCATGCTCTAAGTACTTTTGTTCTACTAGATTCTACTATATATATTTGTGTAGGCATATACATGATTTAACTATCTCTCTCCTATGGAGTTTAGTGATGAGGAATGACTGAAGACTGGCACAGTAACTCTCTTCCCTTTTCTCTTCCATACTGTTATGATAATGTATTTTCACTCAGTATTATGCATAAAGAGTAATCAAAAATATTAACAAAACAGACTGACATCTATAGAATAAAATGCCTTCAGAGTGACAAAATCCTAAAGAGTGTATATAATTAATACATATGAGACAGAAAATTTTAAATCTCACAGAGCTATTCACAAAGAGCCAAGGAATGCAATCAATGAGTCTGGCATCTAAGGGATATTCCTCTAAGTGGCTCTACTTAGATTGGTAAAGTGATAGAGGGCATTATCAAGGAATTGGAGGAAGAGAAGCAGAATGCGATTATTAATTTTGTGGTGCTAAAAGAGTACACTTGAAGGCTACTTCTGTTCAAAATATTACAAAATGTACAAAGCTGTGCTACTCATTACTTTCTGCATGAAGCCTACACATTCATCACCCACTGTTTCCTACTTTTCTCTCTTAGAAAAACTGCAGCACTGCACCTCCTGGAATAGGAAGAGTAGATTTAATTTCTCTTTTTAATTGCCCTCCTTATAACCATGTATTTGATTTTGTTATATGTCAAAAATCAATTCTGTCTGTTCCTTGAAAACAAATTTTGCTGATTTCCTTGGGAGTAATATAGCATATGCTGAAGAGAGAGAAACTGCACTGAATAAAGCAGATAGGCAGTAAGGATTCAGGACCCCAGTGTTTAGTCACAGTTTTATAAAGACTGTACCCTTCACCACTGTGGCAGATCCTTTTTACACTGCAATTCTGGAAATGAACTCTTCACCCAGAAAACATTTACAACATTGAAAGGCATATATATATGTTTAAAATGTGTAGTCTAGAAGCTACATGACCCCTGTACCTTGAGGTGCTAACATGCTTGGGATGATCTCTGATGCTTGAAATGCAAAACAATCTGTAGACATAAAAACCACCTCTTTTTAATTTTCGCCTTAATATTAAAAGCCATCTACTGCATTCTTCTTGATTGTCTTGAGCACGGAACTCTGGAGTTTGCAGCAAGGAACTGAATTAAGTAAGCTATGGTCAGTATCTGGAAAGGGATCTCAGTTTCATAACTGAAGGGTCAAAAGGTAACATGGATGGGTTTAAGGGTAGGTAATTCTAAAATTTTATGGCATAAAGTGTAGAGATGTGAAAATAACTATTTGCTGGATGTTTCTGATACTATTCTTCCTTGATTAGGAAGGATACTGGACCTAAAGCTCATGATTTGCACAAGAAGAGTAAGTGCAAAATGGCCTATTTCTTTGGCTAAACAGAATAGATGTTTTCATTAGGAAAGCCTTTCCAATGTTTCCTGTAAATACAAGCTTATTGCAGCAGTGTCCATGAGTTTGGGTTTCACAAATGTGTCTGAGACAAGAGTATAGAAACAGAAGACTGGAGATTTTTGAGATGTCCTTTCTCTTTTCCTTTATTTTCCTAGATATGCTTATAAATGATTTTCAATAGTAGCCAGTATTGCAGTTACTAAATTTGTGTTAAAATTTAAAGAGAGAGAGATATACAGGCTGCTTGGAACAAGCTGTAATTAATAGAAGGTAAAAATGCTGTTTCTCACTGGGGGAAGAATTTGCCTTCAAACTTGAAGTATTTCTGAAATATGTTACTGCTAAAATATTTACCATTACACATCATCATCTTGTAAAGCAAGGTGAGGAACAGGACCTTAGTTCCAGCTCAGTTGTTGACTCTTCAATAGCACATATCACATCAGCCAGATAGTTTTAATCTGCTTTGTATCAAAGAAGTCAGTCTGCTTCAAATGTTTTTCTTACCATTACAGGTGGAGGAAATTTTGTCATTCGACTCTTGACTTTTGAGCACTTTTCCTTAAATGGTAAAAAATTTAATACAGAATTTTTTAAACAGCTTTATGCACGTATGTTGATTTTGTGGTCTACTTCATAATCATCTGTGAGATCACCTTCTTTTCATTCATGCTTCCTCTTTCCATTTGCAAATCCTTGCCATCTTTGGTGTTAACAACAGCAATTACTGTCTTGCATGTAACGTTGAGGTAAATTCTACATTTTAAATTGTCTTTTAATGTTGTCTAAATGCTGGAAGTAGGTCAGGAAAACCAACAGATGTAGACCACATCTAGGCCTAACAGCACAGTGACATCCTTCTGATGAGCTGCCTAAGATGCTGCTGTTTGCTCTTCTTGCTCTGTAAATCCTTACATTTTTTCAGCTGATAGAGCCTTCTGTGAAAGCCAACTGTATCCTGGGCTGCATCAAAACCAGCATGGCCAGCAGGTAAAGGGAGGTAATTCTACCCCTCTGCTCTGGCAAAACCTCACATGGAGTGTTGCATACAGTTCTGGGGTCCCCAGCACAGGAAAGACATAGAACTGTTGGAGGAAGTCCAGAGGAAAGACACAAAGATGATGAGAGGGCTGCAGCACCTCTCCTGTGAGGAAAGGCTTATAGGGCTGGCACTGTTCAGCCTGGAGAAAACTCCAGGGAGAAGTTACTGCAGTCTTCCAGTACCTAAAGGGTGCAAGAAGGATGAAGAGAAACTTTTTATCAAGGCCTTTAGCAACAGGACAAGCCGTAATGGTTTTAAACTTAAGGAAGGTACCTTTAGGCTAAATACAAGGAAGAAAATTTTTACAATGAGGGTGGTGAGACACTGACCCAGGTTGCCCTGAGAGGTGGTAGATACCCCATCCCTGAAAACATTCAGGGTCAGGTTGGATGGGGCTGAGTAACCTGATCTAGTTGAAAATGTCCCTCGACATTGCAGGGAGGTTTGACTAGATTGACCTTTAAGGTCCTTTTCAAGCCAAACTATTCTATGGTCCTGTATCTTTGCTGACTGCAAGACCTTTCGTTTTTCTACTCCTTGTCTGACCTTGATCTCCATGTTGTTATTTTGTGGCTGGAATTTTCAACTGTGCCACATTCCTAAATTCTTAAATATGTTATCACGGAAGCATGACTATAATTCTTAATGGGCTTGACTTTGGCCAGCAAGCAGAAGCCCCTCCTGGACCTGGCTATTATTACCTCCAAAGGACGGGGGAAGCTTCTAGCAGCTTCCAACAGAAACTATCCTGGTAGCACTCCCTTCTACCAAAATTCAGCCACAGAAACCTACGACACTTTCTAGGCCTTCAAACTTGCAGAACTCGGCGAATGCACACCTTCCCTCCTTATTAACAGCCTGCTAAAAGCAACAGGCGTATTTCTCACGCGGCCGTGCAGGCGCTGCAGCTCGACCCCTCCCGGTCATCGTGGCCGAGGGCTCCAGGGGGGCCGGCAGACAGGCGAGGAGCCGGTGGCGCCCACCGCTTTCCAGAGGCTTTCCAGGGCCTGCAGACCCGACCGGCCGCGCTTACCCCCAACATGGCGGAGCCCCGCACCAGCTCCCGGACCCACCCGTACCAAAGATGGCGGCCGCGCCGCCCC
>VXAU01004626.1:1616958-1646781 GCA_013399695.1 Formicarius rufipectus | reverse complement strand
CGCGGCGGCGGCGGCGGCTCAGCGCGGTGTGTTCGCGGCCTAGCGGGGCCTCAGCCGGCCCAGCGCCTCCCCCGCGGATCCTGCTGCGGAGTCGAGGGGTGAGAGCTGGCGGGGTGCGCGGGGGATGAGGGAGGGGTGGCGGGGCATGCGGCGGTGGAGCCTCGGCCGCTCGCTGCGCGGAGGCGAAGCCGGGGCCGGGCCGAGGCCGCTGGGCCGCGGCGGGCGCTCGCTGAGAAGGCGGCTCGGGCCTGGTCGGAGCGCGGAACGGGCGAGCGGCCTCGGGGCGGAGATTGCGGGACCCGTTTCTTCCTCTGCCACCGGGACCCATGGGAGTCTCTTCCGCCGAGTCGGAGCCGGTCCCGGCGGGCGGGCCGGGGGCGGCCCCCGGGAGGCGGGAGGAGCTCATCGCACGCCCCGGACGAGGCCCTGCGCGAAGCTTTGCCGGCGCCCGGCGCTGTTACCCGGGCCGGGCCGCCTTGTACTGTGGGGGGATTTTTACTTTTCCACGTTGGGGAAACGGGTCACGCGATGGAACGATTTTCGACGGTATCAGGACAGAGAAGTTATTGTCTTTAATATGGACGGGGGGGGGACGGACGGGAAGTGGGTATTCTTACAACACGTGTCAACAGCTCGTGCGTAAAAGAATCAAAAGTGTTTCAGTCTTGTCAGTAACAGTTGCGTGTACACGCTACGTGTTTTTCTCATGGTGTGTTTTTCCATTACAGAAAAATGTTTTAGTCTACCTGAAGGAGAGTTTTGATTAAACATAGGGAACATCCCGAACACAACTAGCTTTTTTTTTTGCTCTTTTTTTTGTTTGTTTGTTTTTGTTTTTTTGTTTGTATTAGTAGTCCTTAAACAGGCTTACAAGAAGTGAAATCTCCACGTTGGATAGATCTCAGTCCATTCAGATTAAAATGCACGCACGTGGGTTTTTAATCATTTTTTTGGTGTGTGGCAGGAATGCATTGCTTTAGGTATTGCATCAGCATTTATGGAGGTGGTCAAGAGGAAATTAGAAGAAAGAAAAATAAGATGGGTTCTTACTTTCCCAGTGAAGGAGTGGCAGCTTCTTCACCTTTGAGTGCCCATATGTACATTTTGGGAAGAGTGATTCATAGAAATTAACTTAATATGGAAATTGAGTAATGTTGTCACATTCCTTTTTATTCAGCGCTGGAGAAGTACTAGGGATAATCCTCCACAAGTACTACAGTACTTCTCTATTAACTAGTTTCTATTTAAGTGTTAGTTTATTAAATTTTTAAAATCAAAACCCTAAAGGAAAAAATTATCCATACTAATAAATCCAAGCTTAATTGGGAATGTACATATTTAGCGGCTTTTTCAGTATACAATATTTAACAGCTCTCTTTGAAGAATTAATAGCCAAGTTAGAATAGAGAGTCATTTATTTGACTGACTAGGACTTTATATGTGTGCAGAGGCACAGAACTAGAAACTTAATCAAATATCTAAAAGTTCTGATTACATACTTGATGGATCCCTAGGTGAAGGGCTTTTGGACTGATGCTTTGGTTTGGATAAACGTGTTGGTTTTTGTGTTGCTTCATAATAACAGTTTGGGTTGCAACTAATCTGTGGCAGTTACCGAACACTTTCTAGATCACCCCTGAAAAACTAGGGGGTTTTGTTCAGAAGTATATATGCGTAGGAGATCTGTATGTTTTCTCTCCCTATGTCTGTTGTCTTTAACATTTAATCCTTGCTTGACTTGCAGGCAATTTTGGAGAAAACTAGGGATCTAGTTAGTCACCCATCTTCATTGGGTGACAAACTAGGAGACTTTGTTTTCATAATGGAATGGCTTAAATATCCACAGATCACATAGAGACTGATGCAAAAACCTATTTGATAGCACTTACTTTAACAGATTGGTTTATTGCATGTTTTCTCCAGCTGCTTCCAAAAATGATTTTGTTGCTCCGTTGCACCCTTTATTTGAGACAAAATATGTAAAATACTTTGTCATACATTAGAGGAAATGATTATTCACTCTCTGCTGTTGCCTAGATACTGACATTAGAATCAAATACTAGAATATTGTACAATTCTTAATAGAAATTACTCTTAACTCCTAAGAAGCATTAAAAACATTTTTATGTGTGAAAGCTTTTCTGTAGGGACATTTCAATGAAACATAGTAACATGGACATACCAATCAAATATCTTGGTGTAACATATCTTTAACTTTAGGGGTGTTACTAACTAGCGTAGTTTTACACACTTAGCAGATATATGGATTTTGGCAGGCACTCTTGTCTTAATCTATATGTTAATAGCTTAATCAAAACTGGACTGTAGTTAATTTTAAAAAAGTAACTTCAAGCAAGTTTTGCGCTTACTGCTTCCTTATTTGTGGGGCCATCCTGCACAGCTGTTTTGTGCAACTTATTTTAGACTTAAGTGTACAGATTTTTTTCTTGTGCAGAAGAATTGTTTTGAAAGAATATTGAAGTTAAAATTTGATAAAATGAAATCCGACTAGATCAGCCATACTGTCACTGCTTTTATGACGCTTCATTATGTATTCTTAAAACACATGAAATTTGTTTATGCATTAACACTTGAGGGTATTTACAGTTAATTGTAACTGTTTAATGTAACATTGGTAAGTATTGTAACTTTGTTTCATGGGGAACTTAACTGGTTTGAACATTGTGAAGATGTTCTGCAGGTTTTAAAGCTAAAGTTCAGATGTAAAAACAGAGATATTCAGGATATTAATCCTGTGACACTGTTAGAATTATGATGCTGCCCTGAGATAGAATTTTCAATTTAAAATACCTTAGTTACCAGCAATTTTTATTAAATTTACATTTTGTTTATGACATATCTCTTCACTCCATTATTTGAAAAGTAAAATCAGTCAATAAAATGGAAGATTTAAAGAACATTGTGATTTAGAATGAAATTGCATTAACAGTGCAGCCAGACCTGCAGTACAACCTCAGTTGCCTTTTATTGGGACTTTTGGAAGTCTGAGATAATAAAGAAGAACAGGGCAGCAGTGTCTGGATGATAGTGACCCTGGTTTCATGGTAATTGTGGGTTCTGTGTAGTCTCAGACACTTGAGTCCAGCCCCCAGGCCAGGCCTGTGCAGTTGCTTAGTTGTGCATCAAAGCCATTGTGCTTCTAGTGCCCAGAGCTCTGTGCCAGCAGGGTTCTCACCAAGACAGAATCAACAAACCCCAGTGAACTTATCCATATGGTTCTAAGGTTTGGTGATCCCTGTACCCTCTCCAAGTTTCAGAAAATTGGTGCAGCTGATTCAGCATGGTGCTTGGTTCTACCAGGACTTATTAACTCAGGGGAGCAGAGTATGAAAGCAACTGAACTCCTTCTGGGCCAAAGTTGAATGTGGAATATTATAGATGTGTTTCTGTAGCACTTGCCTTAATTAGTAGCTCGGGCTGTTTTTGAGCTGGATCCATGTAGAGTACGCTTAGATATTTTACCATCAATGACAACTAATGTGCAGCTTACAAAAATGTCACAAGGCTAATAATGTGTGCACCTACATTACTGTGTTCATTCGGGTCAAGGATGTGCTCTTGAAGGAAGTCTCACAGTCATTATCACTTGGGAAGCTTTTATTTCACATTGGTTTGCACTGTTTCAGTGTATGAGCTTGATTACTTTTGGAGGAAAATGTATTGAAAAATGCACTCTTACATGCAAACGTGTGAACCACCCCAAAATGTGTAGTATGGACATTAGGGTCTCAACTCCAGTAGTTTTGTTTAACAGACCTTCTCCTGTTGTACTGCCCTGCTTGCTGGCACAGGCAAAATTGAGTGAACTCAGAGACCTGACAAAAATCCATCATTTTGGGGGCTAAAGATTTCATTATTTCAGTATTTTGACTGGTGTTGGGCCAGATGATCACTACTTTTCTTTCTCTTGTATTTTTGGGGCCAATGTAATATTCACACAAATTAATCTCTTCCTTATAGAGCTGCTAGTTAAAATACAACTGTGAAGTATGCTGCTTACATTCAGTTTCACTTGAGATAATACTTCCGCAAGCAACTGAAGTTCTAAAAATAGCTCAGAACTATTAAGTTCCTTAGATGTTTGAATAAATTATGGAAATTTGAAGATCATCATACAGAATACTGAGACAACAGCAAATGTATCAGACACTGATCATTGATCTGTACTGGCAGGGTAGTAGGACAGTCTGCACAGAAGTTCAAGATGCTGTTCCTGAGATGCCTGCAAGGGTTTTCTACCATCTTAGCATATTCTACCTTTTCATACCTAATCTTTGGTTTGTACTTGCTTAGAAATTTGATGTCAGAGGCCTCTCTGACTGTTGGAAGAGTATCTACATTTCCAGTGTGTTCTATAGCTCCTGACATTAAAGAACATGGTAGACAGTTCTCTTCATTGTACCATCTTGGATGTGTCTTCCTCTTTTGTCTTACTCACTTCACCAATGAGCAGTTTCAGTCTTGTTATCTGTTGATCATCACAGCTTTCATAACAGAAACAGAATTAAACTGTTCTCTCTGCAGGTTTCGTAATAGTAGTTACATATAGTAGTGAGAAAGAGACCAAGGCTTTCTTTAATTCTAGTGTCGGTCTGCAGTGTCACAGGCTGTAGCAGAGGTGCTGGGATTGTTCCATGCAAGAATTAAGTCAGTAACAGGGCAGCTTTCTACAGCTTTAAAAATTAACTATACAAATATGGAGGGCATGGGGGGAAAGAACAGAGTGCTTCAGGTGAAATGAATTGTTAAAGCCCTGCAGATAATTGTGTTTCTCATCATCTGACTAGAAGATTGAAAGATTAAATTTTTTCTCTTCTCACTGTCTTATTCCTTTTATGCAATAAACAATAACTTTGTTGACTGCTAAATATTTGCTTTCTTAATATAAATGAAACCAACCAATTTCTCCTGTATGATATGTGACATCTACTGCATACAGTGTGTTTCAGCATCTTTTCATTCAAAGAACTGTTTCACCTCTTAGTCCCTAAGCTTTTTTCAATAGCTTCTCCAAAATGGTGGCTTAAATAAAGTGCTTATCGGAGTGAGAGAACGGACTGCAGCTACAGGCAGCCTGGAGAATTACTTCCCTAGTTGTTCTTTGTTTTACACACCGCTCCTTAGCATCTTGTGTACCTTTGACGATGTAACACTATTGAAGCCTGTTTAGGACCATCTCAGACCTAGTTAACTTATTGTTGTACCTTCTACCCTAAACCAGCTTTGAATTTCGTCAAGTTGTCCATCAGCTTGCAATACAGATAAGGACCGAGTGCTTTAAATATCTTAATTTTGTGTCTTTTCCGTTGCCTGGGGTTTTTTTGGATGTGTGTTAAAGCTTCAGCTAGTGATACCAAGGCAGATAAGAGAGTTCTGTTCCATACCATTCATCTTTCAGATTCTAGATGAATGTCAACTGATATGCATGTAATCTGAAGAGACAATAAACAATTTTTTAAAAAATGAAATGCCATGCATTTTTGCTGCCTTTCTTTGCCTTTGCAGTTTTAAAAATTAAAAATTCAAGAATAACAGAAAGGAAGTGTGTTCTTAGGCATTCTGGGAGAGGGAAGGGTTTATGTTTATTATTTTACATAAAATCTTTATTGAACTGTTGGAAGAATGCTTTCATTTACCCTCTTGTTTCTTGTGCCATCTTAGATCTTTTGTCACAGGAGTGTTCATGGTTTTGCCTGGTGAGATGTTGATGAATGCCCTTTGAGACCAATTAATGAGTGCTGTTGTCACATACCTCATGTAATTGATTTAGTTGTAAATGTGTTTTTAAATGAATTATGTGATAGGGCTATGTATGTGTTCTTAAATCAGGGTACTAAGTTCTGATGTTCAAAGATATTAGCAAATATACTTGGGTTTCTCTGTCATCCTTTCCAGTCCACTATATACATTTATCTCTCATAATTGTTTCCTACGTGATTGTCTTATTAAAATTTTTTAGCTCTTTTGAAGTACCTATTTTTTACTTCTAGTATTTAAGATTGTCATTAATGGCTTGCTGTTATGCATGTATGGAAGGCACATCTGTCTCCAGCAAAACTTGTTTTCCATTGCTTGTCTTTTCAGTGCTATTGTGTTCATGCCTTGATGAAAGCATGTTCTAATCTACAGATATGTTGTACATATCGGAATTTTTCTTACTATAATTATCTTTCTGAAGGCATCCTGCTTGAGTTTTGACTCATGGTTGCCTGTTTTGAAAGCATTTGCAGTGAAGATACAGGACTGTAGAATGTAAGGCACTCTGTACAGTCCAATGAGTAATGCAAATGTTTGTGCAGGCAGCTAACTGGATTCTTATTATTTGTGGTACGTATCCTTATGATTCCTATCCACATGATCCCGTGTCTTTGAAGTTCCTCTAATGCTTCCTCACTGCAGTGTGAATGTACATATCTACTTAGCAATAATATCAGGTTTTGGGTTTTTTTACAACTGAGGGCCAGTCTTTTTTGAAGACTTGACTGTGTAAGTTTGCTGAAATAATAATAAAAGCAAGAATGCATGCCTCCTTAGCTGAGTTATGGGCAATCTTGAGTTTTTTATTTTGGGGTGGTGTCTGTTTCAGGGTCAGTAATGTGCATATAATAATAACCCTCTGAATAGCAAATGATATTGAAACAATCTACTTTCCATGGTAGCATGTTGACTCTTAGCTCATGGGCTAATGTCCAGGTTGTGCTCTAGAAGATTTGTGGAGTAGGAAGTTAAATATAGATCACAGAACTCTCTTTCAAACTTTTAACACTCTCTGTGCTGGAATTTGGGGATCTTAGAAATTCTGCATACATTGTAGGTATGTCATACATATAATTCCCATTAATGCTGAGCATTGAGATGTCTCAGTTCTCTTTCTCATCTTGGCTACAGTTGTATTGTCTGTGATGATGTCCTGTACAACAGTTTATTGAAAATATATTTCAAGATTAATTTTGCTTACAGATACTGCAAAGATAGCTTTATTTTAAAGAAACTTTACAAACTGTTAAACGCTCCTCGTTGGTATGAGCAATCAGATTTGTTTCTCGCTTCATTCTGAAACAATTCCCTGAAGTGCTGTCTACTACATTTTTAATTTAATGAATAGCTGAGCAAAAAAAGAGTTGAAAAAATATGTTTCATTTGAAGTCGAATCTCCATAATAAAGATATGAAGTAGTTATGGGCACTTACATTTGCACTGCTTTTGTAATTCGTGTTTGGAAACTGACTGGTACAAGTTTCATTTTCTATCTTTTTTTGCAGATTGTGACTGCAAGAATGTCTTTTCCACCTCATTTGAATCGCCCTCCTATGGGGATCCCAACACTTCCCCCTGGGATCCCACCTCCACAGTTTCCTGGCTTTCCTCCACCTGTACCTCCAGGTAAGTTATATTACTATATGGAAATGTTACAGAAATAGATTTCCTTTTATTATTCTGAATTGTTGAAAAAAGTTACTGGCTCTTAATGTATTTCAAAACTCTGATTTGTGTATGTTGTGATTGAGTTTCTAGTGTGTCCACTGATGACATCATGTGAGGTTAATGTTAGGTGTTCCAAGAGCTACTGTTTTGACCCTAGGGTATTATTTTCAATTCCTTTCACATAAGCTATTGCAATAACCTCTGGATACTCTTAGGTACGCTGAGTACATGTCATGTGAAAATACAGGAGTAACTGTTGGAGAAGGTGCAGCTTGTTACGTTGTTTTTCTCTGCTTTTTTATGTCCCACTTTCTTTTATTCCACTTATGTACTTTCCTCCATACATCTTGCAAACTTACTGTTATGTTCTTTATTCCTTCTAATCTTCGCAAAATTATTTCCATCTTTTTGTTCATCTGTAAGATCAACCTCTGTTCTTTGCATAAAGACTTTAAGTTTTTGCTCTGGAACCACTTTTTTCAGTACATTGCTTGTATGAAGAACAGTGATTGGAGGCAGAAGACCACAGAGCAAGTGGGAGAGAGGAATACATCGGTTTTACCCTTTTAAAATTCATCACAAGGGCTGCAGAGAATAAATTTTGTCTGTATGGTCTTAAGCCGTGTTGTGCATAAGTGTTTCATAGACAATAAAGGCATTCAAAAACCAAATGGCTGAACTATGAAAATGTTTCTGCACATCCATTTATCATGCTAATCTTTACTTGCATTTATTTTTCTAAACTTTTGTCCTCAGATCTATTTTCTGCTAAAGGCAGAGTTCTTGTTTAGATAGCATCCTACCATCAAAAATTTCAGGTTAGACTTTAGAACCATACCTTTTATCTTTGCTAGCTCCAGTTTATATATACTAGTGTGTAAAACACCAGATACTTTAACGTTCTGAGAAGTACTTTAAAATAGCCAATACTATTTTCTAGTCTGAATATTTGCTTCTTAACATGTGTGACAAAGGTCTTTTTGTTCTCTTGCTGTGATTGACTTTTTATATAGTCTTGTGTTAGTATTAGAAGTCTGAACTGTGTATAGAGTGGAGAAGCCAGGTATCAGGAGGGAATAAAATTTTTCTCTGCACACTAGAAACATGATTTACTTACCTGTGCAGATGACGTATTTTGACATACAGTGGATGTGGATCTCATTTCTTAATATAAGTGCATCAGTAGTGTTGAAAATGCTACGGAGATTTTATTAAAGTCTGCTCTGAATTTATTCCATATGTAAGATCACAATTTTGGTGGCTTATATTATCATCTTTTGCTAGCTGGCTGGTCAAAATGCCATATTCTGTTACTTTAGCCTGTATTTTTTAAAAAGCTTTGGCTGGAGTAGTTTACCTGTATAAGAATGAAGATAGGAAAGGTATTTTGTTTTGCTTAAAAAAAAAAAGTTGTTAAAAACTAGAAGTTCTAGCATTTCCACATCTTAGGGTGGAAGATTTGATAACGAGTTGATCCTGGTAACTTGTCATATCTGAATATTTTTGGATACCATTATGGTGTAAAAAATTGCAGTTTGTATGTTAGAAATGCAGTTGTGGGGCAGACCTGCAGTCCCTATAGGCTGCATGTCTGGGCAGTGAGACTACAGGATGGTATTTAGGGTAGGCATGTACACCTATCTGCCTTCTTAGTCCGTTTCTTCATGCAGCTGCAGTGTTATGGATCACAAAGAATGATCTTTCATTTATCTTTTATTTTTTTCTGGGCCTGTCATTCATGAACACTATGATATTTTTTGACCCTACTGATACTGTCC
The DNA here is from genome assembly GCA_013399695.1 of Formicarius rufipectus. NCBI lineage: Eukaryota > Metazoa > Chordata > Aves > Passeriformes > Formicariidae > Formicarius > Formicarius rufipectus. Next base: position 1,637,557 of record VXAU01004626.1, on the reverse strand, counting down.
ATTTCCACTATCACCTCTTGCACTACATTTGAGAAGTTCCTTAACTGCTATGTGCTACTTACTTATTCTGTCTTTAAACTCATTGCCTACTTAGTGTCCCCATCCTGCCCCAGTTCCAATGTGGGAGTTGGGCAAATTCTGTTTTGTGTTTTTGTACGTCTCAACCATGTTCCATGCCTTGCAAACGTCCAGACTTGAAGAGTCTCAAAGTGTATTGTCTTCCCTAGTAAAGCATCTGCTTCACCAATTAAGTCATGTAGTTGCTCTTCTCTAAGGCTGGGTGGTGTTCTTGGGTTGCAGACCCGGTCTGTAGACGGTTGTCAAAGGTGTAGGTGCACCAGACTTTTGTGTAGCAGTTAAATGATGCCTGTGGTCAGTATGTTTGCTGATGATGCCCGATATTTCAGTGGATTTTTTTGGCTTCTGAGCATTTGGCTCACAGTTTCATAGAATTGTCTGTGATAACACAAGTATTTTTACTGAGCTGTAACTATAAAATCATTGTTGTAATTATAGTTGTGATAGTTAAAAGGCTGCACAACCAGAGTCTTGTCTGGGAGAGTAGGTGCTACAGATGCCATAATGCATTAAATATACGCCATAATGCGTATGTCAGATGCCATAATGCATTAAAACTGAGAGCATTGGAGAGCAATAAACTTGATTCTCTGAACAGTTTGGAGGGATAAGAGGTAGTATGACTTTAATATGAAGGGACTGAGTAAGAGGTTTGAGAGCTAGAGAAAATAAATTTAAAAAGTAACATAAGTAAAGCAAAACGAGAGTTGATGAGAAAGCTGAAGATGTCTGAGGAGAAGTGCTGTTGCAGGACTACACACTAGAAAAAGTAGGGTAACAAGTCCTGGAACAGGAGTTTGCAGAAGTTTGGTTAGGATTTCATGAATACAGCAGTAAGAGAGATGGCCAAGGGAAGGATTGAGAAGAGAAAAAGATGAGGTTTTTTTATAGAGTCAAAAAAAAAATAAAATATGTAGGATCTCAACAGGCTCTTTCTTTGAAGGACGTGAGATTGACTTCATTGTCCTTGAGTCTCAATTTCTTTACTGGCCAATAAGTAGTTTTGATGAAATCCATTCACTTAATATATTTAACCTCCTATAGCAGCTGGCATGGAAAGATAAACAGCATTTCCCATGATCAAATATTGACTCACATAATAGTACTGAAAGCTGGCACTGAACCGGATACTGTGAAAGAGGGATATCACATGGTTTCATCTGTTTAAATATTGTTTTAAATTAAGTTTTAGAGACTGCCAAGTCAAGTATTCAGCAGGTAGGGAGGTTCTCAGTTGAGTTTTTTTATGCTTCATTTATTAAGCTATTCCATAAATAGTAACGTGAATCTTGATGCCGTTCTCTAGAAGACCTCATCCTTAAGCTATATGCAGAATTGATTATGCTATGAGAATTGTGTAACTCAGATATGGTATTACCATCTGTAGGACATCAGCTGCTTTTGTTGTCTATGTATTGAATTCCCTGCCTCATTCATCACACCGCTGTCTTCTAGAACAATATTGTGGTTTGAATGTGCTCTGAAAATAAGATTTGTTTGTGACAGAGTTGAAAGGGTATTTGAGAAAGTGACTTGGATGCCTATGGTATGTTAGTGTACCTAGACTTCATTTGAATGCTTAAAGAATTACTGGTGATCAATACAGTGAAATTCTTATTTGACCAAAATTGCTGTCCAGTTTGGAGATTGTATCTGCTATCAGTTCATTTGTATTCATTAGTTATCTCAACAGAGCAGACTAAAATTATTGTCTTGTCTTTCTCAGGGACCCCTATGATTCCTGTACCAATGGGCATTATGGCTCCTGCTCCAACTGTAAGTATTACAGTGGGGATGAGATTATAGCAAAATAAAATAGAGAGTAAAACTTAGTAGATGTCAACAGTATTTTTGTTTTGCTCTATTTCATCAGAATGATACTATGAAAGGAAATGCTTCATTTTAAATGCAACTATAATGCAAATTTTATGCTAATTTCTAATTTCTGACCTAGACAAAGTTTGAAGTAATGTCTGAAGCTGTTAACTGCAAAGGTGAAGCGATTACTGTTTTTGCAAGATGATGTGCTTCTCTCTAGTGATTTAGGCTTTGCCTCTGGATCATGTGTGCACATGTAGTACAGTTAGATCAGTGAGATCCCACATCTCTTGCTCTTGAGTTTATGGTCCTAACATAGTACTTTGGGGACATCACCTACTCCAGGTTTTCAAGACCATCATGCAGCACTGCTGAGTTGCCCAAAAACGTGTGCTTTGACAAGTTTACATGCAAACTTTCTTTCTCCAAGTGGCAGGTAAAGGAATAGTTGCATGTAATATTCATCTATGGAAGAACATATGAAAAGGGTCTGTCTTAGTAATTTCGAGTTGGGAGGTTTATGATTTTGAGGTGGAAAAAAGTGCTTTTTAAAATACAAAGGTTACTTCTCAGCTTCAAAGTGAATTACCATTTCTGCAATTTTGCAGAAGTGAAATCTTCCCGAAATACAGAAATTGTTTTTGTTTTTTATAGTTTATATTATCTCCTACAGGAGGATATGTTCATGGTAACCAGTCTGTTAAAGAAGAGATACTGGAACAAATGTTTTGTGACTAAAGTAATTTTTATTAAGTGGCACTTCTGGAAGGGTATTTTGAGAAGAGACATTTCAGTGGCTATGTACCATTAAATCCTAGGTGGAAGGAGAGAAGTGCAGCAGAATAGAGAAGATGACATGCCTATCTCTGTGCAGTTGTTTTATAGATGTTTACTCCTTAACAAAGAGGCTTTGGGCAGTGTATTAATTAAATAAAGCAGTAGTGCTTATTCACCATGTGAAAGCTTAAAGATCTGGCATGTGTCCATTGAAACCTTCAAGTCAGGGCTACTTTTCTATTTGCAGCTTGCTTTTACACTTGTTAGGTAATTCAGCTTCCCAGTAACTGAAATGTTGCAAATTAGTTATTTGAATAAGAAATAATACCTGCGATTACTGTATGCTCACCTTGAGATCTTCCAAGTAGCTATGCTCAGGAACATCTTTTATGTCTTTGCCAGAAAATGGTCATTTTTTTTTCTGTTGTTTAAAATGTTAAGACCTGAACTGGCGTCTTGGTCCGTAAGCCTGACTAAGGTTCATATGAAAATTTAATTTTGAAATAAACGTGCATGCCCAAGTCTTTTGTCTTACGGATTTAAATAAAACTAAGCAACCCAATGCTTTATTTTACAACCTCTCCTCCTCTTTTCAGGTATTGGTTCCTACCACAGTGTCTATGGTTGGAAAACATTTGGGAGTCAGAAAAGACCATCCAGGCTTAAAGAACAAAGAAAATGATGAAAACTGTGGTCCCACTACCACTGTTTTTGTAGGCAACATTTCTGAGAAGGCCTCAGACATGCTCATACGGCAGCTTCTGGCAGTAAGTACAGTGAACTTCTTGTTAAATTTCATCCCTGGCTGATGAATGAACTAGACCCACAAGCAGTGTGTATTATATATATACTAAAAGCAGAGCTATTCCCAGTCACTGGAATAGCAGTCCACTATGTTTGAGTTAAAAGTCAGTAATAGAAGACTGCAGCTCTTTTTTATTGTAGATGTCTTTGAACATAGACCTATTGTATTTTTGGTAGTTTGCCCTTTTTAATTTTGTTGCCCTTTGCAAAAAGCAGGCTTTAGTAATGTTTTGAATATAAAACAATATTTAATTAATAATATCTTTAATGCAGAAATGTGGCTTGGTTTTGAGTTGGAAGAGAGTGCAAGGGGCATCTGGAAAACTTCAAGGTAATTGTTCATGCTTTTCAAAATCGCTGGACAGACTTGTTTTATTACCTGGCAGCTTTTTAAATATCTTGACACAGTACTATTCTAAATATTTAAGATACTGTATATGATCAATAACTGCTAAAAACTGTTAATAAACTAGTATTTTCTGCAATTGAGTGTGAATAAAAAAAATAAAATTGAGAGGTTAAATGGGAAAATGTCTTGAGAGCTTAATTTTTTTTCACCTTACTATTCTGAGACTATATGAGAAGGTTGTAATCCATCTCTGAGAATGCTTTGCCAGTTTCGAGGTAGCCTCCAAAGGAGGCTACTACTGGAACGGTTCCTAGTAACTTCCAATAATATGTATTGCCCTTCTCGCTCAAGGAGGTTTTCCTGATGTAAAATTTACCTCCCCTCTTGTCAATTGAACTGATTTATTTTTGTGACCTTTCTGCAGAGGATTCGGGAAACGATTTTGATTCCTATTTTTTGCTGTTAGTGTTTTAATATCCTCTCAGAGGTTTGTTTGTTTGGGTTTTTTTCCCTTTTGAGAGTGTAATTCAGTTCTTGCAGCTTTTTTATATAACAGTTTATTTTGCTCACATAAAATGCTTCTCTCATGTGAAACTTTCTGTAACTGTTGTGAAAAACCTAGTTTGAAGTATCCCTCCCCGTAGGTTAACAGTGAGCTGTTAATTGATGCTCTTGGTCTTCAGACAATTAAAAATCCACTTGAGATGTCTTCATGTAGACTGCATTTCTGTGTCTGAAGTCTTTGATGTACAAACACAATCATAGGATAGTTTGAGTTGGAAGGGACCTTTTTAAAGTTCTTCTGGTCCAACCCACCTTCAATGAGCAAGATCTTCAACTACATCACATTGCTCATAGCCCTGTCCATCCTGAGCTTGGAAGCTTCAAGGGATGGGGCTTCTACAATGTGTGTATTGATTTCACCTTATTTACTGCACCATTAGTTAAGTAAAAGATTGATGCAGTGAGTGAATTTCCTGAGTTTTTATGATGTACACTCCTGGCTTTTTAGAGAAGAGCACCTATATTCCAATTTTATTGATTCAAAACACTTTTTTTACACAGTAAATTTCATCAAGAACTTTAACACTTTTACTTTTCATTTCCATCATCCATTTCAGCCTTCGGATTTTGTGAGTACAAAGAACCAGATTCCACACTACGAGCACTGAGACTACTCCATGACCTCCAGATTGGAGAGAAGAAGCTGCTAGTCAAAGTTGATGCAAAGACAAAGGCTCAACTAGATGAATGGAAAGCAAAGAAAAAGGCATCTAATGGGGTATGTGTATAAATGTGTCATTTGAATTCTTTTGGTGGGGTATCAGTGTAACGTACTCACTAGATCAAATTGTGAATATGGTTCTTATTTTCTCCTCTTGCCTCTGCCCTTAGTTAATTTTAGGATTTTGCCAGAATCACATTAATGAGTCTGAAGATGTGTTGAAAGGTAGAGAAGTGTAAGCTCTTAATTTGTAGTATTCAAACTTAACTGTCAGCTACAACTGCGTCTCTAGAATTAATTCTGTTATTCATTTTAAAGTAAATAATATGTGCTGTACCTTATGGTCCCATTGCTTCATTTTTATTTAGAAACTCTTGGAAGTGTGTCAACTCTAGAAGTAGTTGTTACTCTGTCAGACTTTAAATTGGCTGTCTGAAGAGAATGGAAGTTTCTTTCCCTTCTACTGATGATCTAGAGGGAATCAACAAAAAAACAAAAAGAAGTAGAAGATTCAGTAGAAGATACAGTTACCAGTCAGTGGGCAGCTTTCAGACATGTAGTAGATGGGGAAATTGCTTTTGTACCATTCCTTTCTAGAGCCAAAGATATCTTCTGGAATAATTGCATATATTTGGCATGTTGAGTTCTTGTAAAATACAAAGATACTGAACTGACAAATTTGCATTAAATTTATTTTTGTCTGTGTCTTTGCTAAAATAATATGTTTCACACCACAATCAAGGTGTTGGGCTTGATCTCTAGCAGTTCTAAGGTTTAGCATACGCCTTGAGATAGCTCTTAAAACAATTTTTTTTTCTGTAAAATGCAAGTGAGAAGAGCCTCTTGTTTAGAAAACTAAAAATACTGATCACGCTATAGCAGGTGGATTTACAGAATTCCACTTTGGAATTTTTCTTAAATGTATGTAGAATATAGTGGAAGCACAAGTACTTTTATTTCATATTACTTAACCAAAACTAGAGGCATAATGGTGAGTTGAAGTACTTGACATACCAGATTGCATATCCAGTGTATGGGATTGAATGCAGTGGCTTAGTAAAGCAGAGTGCAAACTTCACAGGCCTTGAATGGAGTACCATAGTAGCTGTTAGCCTAGGTTTGATTTGACTGCCCCTTTCCTTCCATATGTCCTTGTTTCGTATTGGCATCACCTATGATACTGTGCTTCACAGCTGATGTTATAACAAACTTAAAGTATCTATAGAGTTCTTGTACATCTCTCGTGAATTTTGTTTTCTGTGAACCCCTCTGGGTTACAATTAATCCTGGGGGACTAATTGTAATGAAGTGGAGGGTACTGTTTGTGACTTCAGTGAAGACAACGGTATGAACCAATGCTGCTGAACTGTAGAATTAGATTAGCTCCATGTTTAAGTAAGTTTTGTGGGGGGGTTGCCTTTCTTTTTTTTTTTTTGTTTTTGTTTTTGCCTTTTTTTTGTTTTTGTGGTGGTGCAAAGAAATATTGTGAATTGCTGAGGAGTATTGATGAAGTGTATTGCAATCAAACTGCCTGTGATTCCTTTCATACTGTCATTGGTGTGCTGGTGCTACTTGGATCCAAAAGTTGCAACTTTTTTATTTAATATTTTTAATTAAGAAATGAAACATGTACACTGCAACACAATTTCACATAGAAACACACCAAGCAAACCTTTATCTAATTAGCTCCTCTCCCTGATCACTTCTTCTCCCTGATCACTTCTTCTCCCTGGACCTCTTCAATTCCACTCCCTGTCACTGCCTTCTAGCTCTTTTCAGCCTGCTCCACCTTGGCCTGGCAGCTTCTTCAGCTCCAACTGAATACTCCCTTCCCCCTCATTCTTAGCTGCTGCTCCATCAGACCCTTCCCTCCCCCTCACTCCACCCACCACCTATCGCTTGACGGGATACTCAGCTGGATTCTCAGGTGAGATTCCATTTTTCTAAAAGATTCAGGGGATCGAGAAGGTGGGCTACCTTGCTCAGTGTGCAAATCATCATTCTATGCTTTCATGTAACATTTAGTGAAAGACGCTTCTTTGTGTTCCTTTTCCTCCCTACAAGGTTGAAAGGGACAAAAAGATGAGGAACTGCAAAGCACTTGATCAATAATAATTAAAAGAGTTCGCTGTGCAAACCATGTTTTCCTTAATGATATTTTTTTAATATAGTTCTTCCATTTTAGGTTGCAGCTTGAAAGCTGTAGGTAGGCATTTGTATTGCATGGCACTTAAGTAGAAGGTTTTGAGGAACTGCAGTTGAAATTTCTTGAAGTTCTGGAAAATGCAAGGCAGAACTTGACCAAGAGCTGCACTGTAGTGATTGCCTTTCTGGGACTGTGCGTGCTCTCTCTTTTTTCATGTCTATTGCCTTAATCACCATTTTTCTGTTCTATTTTGCGATCTCTGCAGCCATTCCACATGTCAAACTGTTGTAAACTGTGGTGTTGCCAGAGAGAAAAGATCTGAAAGAAATAATGCAATTGATAACTACTTGTAGCTGGTTTTGTTTTCATGTGGTGCATTGGGGTTTTTTTGTATGGGGTTGTTTGTCTTTTTTTTGTTTGGGATTCTGTGTTTTTATAGTAAATACTGTTAGGGGCATGAATGTTGATGATCAAAGGTGAACTTCTGATAAAACTACTGTTATTCATAATTTGTTGATTGCTGTTGTTTTGCCATTTTTCTTTAGAACTCCAGACCAGAGACCACAAATGACGATGATGAAGCACTGGATGAGGAAACAAAGAGAAGAGATCAGATAATTAAAGGGGCCATTGAAGTCTTAATACGAGAATATTCCAGCGAGCTCAATGCCCCCTCCCAGGAATCTGACTCTCATCCCAGGAAGAAGAAAAAGGAAAAGAAGGAGGACGTATGTGTTTTGATTTTGGACAAAACAGATTTTTTTTCTTCAACTCACCTTTATATAATGGCCAAACCTTGTGCAAATACTTTAAACCTAAACTTCTGATGAGAAAACAAATCAACAAGCATTGATGTCAGACGCAGTTTTTTTGGTGGTTTTTTTTTTTTTTTTTTTTTTTGAGCTGAAAGCTAGCCAGTTATAGACACCATCTATTCAGGATGGTTTTGGTATCTAAGTACCTAGACTTCTTGGAGTAACAGGTTTGAATCTGGGCAGGACTGAACGAGCCTTTCATCCCTCTGAGGGTGGAAATACTGAATTTAGTGCAGTTTAATCTGTATGTGCATGTAGAGTTTTTTCAGATGAGAATTCAAAAAACAACTGTGATGAGTTCTGCATATTGTCCATTTCCAATGAAAGATGCCAGGAATTTGATAGTTTTTGACAAAATTCTTCTCTCTGCTTATAGTATGCATTCTTATAGTGTGCCTTGATCCAGCTGGTTGCAACTGTCTATCCATATGTGGAAACACTTCATTAGTTGTATATATATATATACCTTACAGACCTTGAAGGGATCCTTCAGGGATGAAAGGCATATTGTAATCATCCTGCCTTACTAAACCACACATCTCAATTTGGCTGGATCTCATATCTTATGCAATGCAAAAAAACCCCATGTTAAGCAGGAATGAATGTTCTGGTTTAGACCTGCTTCTGTGAATTACCTTTTTATGGATTAAAATAAACTGGAGAAGGGGGAACAAGAATAAGCAAACTCAGACTTAGCTTTTCCAGTGAAATTTCTAACCATGAGAAAACGGGCTTTCACACCTACCATTCTGCACCTAATATGAAAGAGATTGGAAAATTGTTTGCCCAAGATTTTTACACCCTTCAGTCTTCTGCAAAGTACCTATTCTAAGGCAATAATGCAGTTTCAAATACTTATGGAGTTTAACTGTGGTGCAAGAAGCAACATCTCCCTTAGGGAGCAAGTATATCTTGCTACAACATTGTTAGTCATGGCCAACCTGAGATATAAAAGTGCTGAGCTGAGAATTTGTTTTTCTTTCCCTCCCTTTGGGAGAAGACATTTTCATGGATGAGAATTTGCAAATGAGAAATGAGTCATTGTTTAATGTTACCAGCTGTACTCTTTGTTATGAGCACTGTTACAATGTATGCTGTCCTGTGGGTAAATATATATATAAAACATATATATGGCCACGAATAATGCCAGATAGTTAAACGTTGTAAGGGACCGTTGCAGTCGTTGAAGAGCTGGGTGCTGAGTATGACCCTGGGACAGAGTGATATTCTGTTAGCTGTGTTGTGTAGAATTTTACCAATTTGAGCTAGTCAAGTAGGCAAATAAGCTCTTTTAAAATACACAGCACTCCTGAGTTGAAATTGTATCCCATCTTCCCTCCCATACTGGGAAGGAGGAAAAGAAACTTGGAAATTGCCATCTTTGGCCTGTGTGGATAGAGGTGGGAGTGAAGAGATGGTACTAGCTTGTTGCTCTCTTCTCTGTAAAGGAAAGTGGAGAGAAAGACTGTTGAGGGTGGGAAGGGAAAGGGAACATGGATACAGATATATTGGGGGGGGCAGAGGGAGGGTGTGGAAACTTGCCAGCTTTGGGGCAGTTGTCCCCTGAAGGGCTTGGTATGAAGAAGATTGTGCTATGAATCCACTGGTGTTATCAGCAGAGGCTGTTAGTTCTTCTGGATGAAGGCATGACTGATGTGGGGGAGTTGAAAATGTGTGCGGGGAGCTGAGAGTGAGTGGAATCTGGTTTTCAAGCACGGGGGAACCTCGCTAATTCGCACTAACTATAAGTTAGCAGGTGCAATCTACCAAATTTTGCGAATTAGCGAGTAAATAAAATCAAGACATACAATATTTATTTTGGCAAGTGTAGCTTAGTCTTGGTTATGATGCTACCATAGCGTACTAATATCCTATAGTACACTTTTAATTCAGTGAAGTCTTACTAACATGAGACATCACTATGTGTTTTAAGTAGTTCAGCAAAGGGAGAATTAGCGAGGTTCTTCTGTAATTTTGTTGGATCAAAGAAATGAGATCACAGCAATACAATATTGCTTTGTAGTACAAACATACAAAACATTGTTTTTCAGAGTAGTATGCAATCTATTTTTAAAAAAAAAAATCTCCGTGGATTTTTCCGCAGATTTTCCGCAGATTTCCAGTGGCCCCACTGATACCTTATCCACTCATCACCAAGGTTCGTTTACATTGTAGGCTTTGACAATGACTATGTTTACTGCTAGTTGCCAGATTTGTGACTCTTGTCCATCTGATTTTTTTTTTTTATTTTTTTTCACTCATTAACATCAGACTGTCAGGTTTGGTACTGCAGAAGGAATTTATTTATCTCTTGCAAGACTGGTTGAAAACTTCTAACCTGCAGCTTTTCTCTTGTTCTCCTGTTTCTGTACAGATGGGTCTTAATGCTTTTACTCCTGTCCCCCTTGTTTTTTAGGAGGATATAAATGCTATAGAAATGGAGGAAGACAAAAGAGACCTGATATCAAGAGAGATCAGTAAATTCAGAGATACACACAAGGTAGTATTCTTGTTTTTGCACTTGATACAAATTAGGCTTTTTCAAAATCCAAAAATCCACTATTATAAAATTTAGCAGTACATTGCATTATCACGTAAAATGATGTTTATATTAGGTTTAATATACATATAGTTCTTTACAAATCATAAAAGACAACTACCACGTTAAAGTGGCCCTTGACATCTTTGTGCTAAGACTTTGATTGCTACTGAGTGTTTTGCAGTCTTCTCACTTTAACATGAATAAAAGCAGCTTAAGTTGCTACACATACATTAAGTCAAGATATTTATAACTAAAGGCTAAACGGGGCTGCAGTGTAAGACATACACTTGAGTGTGTTTCTTCTGTAGGTAGATTTGTAACATTATCCAAGATTTTATGAAGAGTTGAAACTTATTCGAATTAAATTTAAGTCTTTATTTTAATAGTTCTAAGTTAAGAGTGGGGGAAGATTAAAACTAGGTCAGTGGTTACCAGACTTACCAAACTTTAGATGCATGGAAGAACTGTAAATTCCCATAAAGCTAATCTATTCATTGACCCCCACCATTATGATAGAGATCATATGGTGACTAATGCAAGATGAAACTCACAGCTTGGAAAGTAACATGGAATAGGATGTAAGTATGAGCTTCTGTTTTTTATTATACTTATGGATGCCCCCTCAGAAAAATATGCAAAGGGGTAACTGGCTTGGAAATGTTTGTGCACATCAAGTCCCACCTCAGGGTTCCCACTTACAGAAGTTTCCACTAATGCTAGTGCATCTGTGAATGTTTCTGCTTTGGAAAGTGATACTTGCAGATAGTAAAGTGCAACTATGCATGTAATGTTCTTATTTTAATGTTAAGCTTAAAGTTGGTATTAATTTTTCCCCAACAAGATTGGAATGGTTCTTGGCCTAGGGAAGTATCAGCAAGCTCCTCTTTTGAGCACACACTTTTCTTTCAAAATACCCCCAAATTAAGGGAAAGGTGAAGTATGCTCGTGTTATTGAGTTTTACCACATGCAATCACTGGCGATGGTATCATGTTTTCACACAACTGTATCAGTATAAGCACAGATGACATGCCGTTGTATATACACATATTCCATTTTTCTCTTGACTGAAGTTGTTGAAGATAAAAACCTGGGGAAAAATTCTAGAAAAAATCGTCTGGAGAAGCTCAGCAACTGAATGTGAAACTGGTCAGTGGTGAAACTTCAGTAGAATTATGTTCAATTCCCAGCCCCAAGTTGTCACTAAGATGCAAACAAGTAATAGTTTTTTAAAAAATTACAAACAAAACAAAAACTAAGCTTCATTATTTCAGAAGCTGTTGGGCATTTTACTGCCTCTAATCTGTATTACTGGCGGGCTATTTTGGGTTTCTTAACATTAAAAATCAACTGGAAGTGGTAATTGTGTATATTGGATATGTTTAAAAGGGGCTGTTGAATCCTTAGCAGCTGGCTAGTGAGCACAGTGAACCTTTGCATGTTTTTGGTATGAGTTTATAAAACAATAACGACAGACTGTCAGGGTGTCAGCATTGCAGGGGGCGTCCATTTACAGCACGGACGAGTCTGAAGAGAGCTCAAGGTAAGATTTATTATTCTTCTACCTGTTCATTTCTGTTCATTACTTCTATTTATCTGATACTGTTCCCATCCCATTTCCCTTTCAGAACCTTTTATTTAGGCTTACAGAATATGATTGAGGTCAGATTTTGTTTACAAAATAGACCAGTTTATTTGTTTGATTGGATCTTAAGAAAGTGGACTTAGAAAATGTATCTTAATATATCAAATTTTTTGTATATTTACACTTGTGTGAATAATTTTTAAAATAAGAAATCCACTCTCTTGAGAAATGTCACCACAAAGTTTTTGAGAGTGGCAAAACAGGAGTTCAACCAAAGATAACCTGTAAGTATCAACCACTTCAGTATGTAAACTTTTCTATAAAAGTATATGAAATTTGAGGTAAGTTGGATTTTTAAAAGTTAACGACCTAGTTTAACGTCTGACCGTACTGAGGTTTAACACTGTAAAGCTCCTGAAAATGCAGTCCTTAGAAATTAGTTTTCAGCTTAGTGTATATTGTAGGATCTAAGTTTGATTTTTTTTTTCCCCCCCACATCAGTTTTCTACCAATTCCTGCCATTTTTATTCCCTTTTTCCTTTTGTGATTTCAATGTATCCAACATTGGTTTGCCTGTATTGTGCTATCAATGCAGCAGTTTCATTGGATACATTAATCACTGGTGAATTAGCTTTATTTCTGTAATCCTTTGTTGGTTCTCTGGTCCCTTTGCCTATGGCAGAAGAACACTAATCAGGTAAGATTGCTTTTTAAAGTTGTCTTAAATGCTTTGTTTAAAAGAAAAGAAAAAAAAAAGCAGAAACCAGAGAAAATGCTGTTTCATTGTTCTAGTTTTTAATTTCATTTCAGTGATGGTAAACGTGGAGCCAAAGGGGATAAACCTGTTTATTCTGCTCAATATTTGTTCAAAAAGTGGTATTCTGGCATCCATCAGGTTGAAATTTGGTATATATGGTTGTTATTTGGTATATTTGTGAACCGTGTACTTGCTCTTCCTCCCAGAAACATAGCTTATAGGCAAGGTTAATCCAGTGTTGGCGGTCCATGTCCTAGCACAGCATCTGTAAGTTAACACATAACAATTGCTTCCAAGGATGGATTTATCTATCATTCTGTTGATGTATTTTCTAATGTCTTGTAGGCATTCTGGTCATAAGTACTGTTTCTAATTGGAAAAAAAAGGGGGCAATTTTGTACGATTTTTAGTAAAACTGTAGCAGGTAACCCTTAGTTTCTGTGTTTCAAAAGAGCTATTTCCAACCTTTTTTTAACTGTCTCCATCTTGCAGGGGTGGAACTTAAAAATTCCATTCTGCACAGTCCAGTTCTTACTAATGAACAGTTAGAACTTTTTTAGGGAGTGAAAAGGGGAAGGTGTCAGTTCTCCTTACTGTTTAACCACATGCACCACATGAAAGTGGATATATTTCTATATCCACAGGGCAGTTCTGGTCTGCCAAGACTTTTGGGGAAACAACTTACTGTCCCAGTAAGCATTCACTGAAATATATTTTCCTCCATGGACAGAGCTAATGTTATCAGCTAGAAGTTCACTTTACTTGTACCCATGTGGCTTATAGGGCAAATGGAATTTGAGTCCCACCTGAATGATGACTGGTAGTACACTGTATATTTGCAGTTTAGTCAGCTTATAATACAAGGCCAGCCCTACTCTGCTAAGGTTGGAGATTGCTGGTCTGTGTAGATCTATGCTTTTGCACGAAACCTAGTCTTGTGATTGCTGCATTTTGATTTCATACTTGTGAGTTCCAAAAAATACCCACCAAACCCTATTTAATATTTTTAAATGAGTGGCGGTTTTGGTATTTCCATTACCAGCCTTGTGTGTTGCGTCGGGAATATCCAGTTCCTGTAACTGCAGATTAACTATGAAAGTTCTCTTGTTGGTTTTTAGAAACTGGAGGAGGAAAAAGGCAAAAAGGAGAAAGAAAGACAGGAAATTGAAAAAGAACGCAGAGAAAGAGAAAGGGAGCGGGAGCGTGAACGAGAAAGGAGGGAACGTGAAAGAGAGAGAGAGCGTGAACGAGAGAAGGAGAAGGAACGGGAGCGTGAACGGGAACGAGATAGGGATCGTGACCGAACTAAGGACCGAGACAGAGACCGAGACCGAGATCGTGACAGAGATCGTGAAAGGAGTTCAGATCGCAACAAGGATCGGAGCAGATCAAGGTAAGTGTATCTGAATTGTTGGTAATTTCAGGTTTTTGTAGTGGTGTTTAATAAGTGCACATAGTTCAGCAGCTCAGCTGCCATTCAAAAGAGAACGGTCCATGTGAAAGATCAGAGTAAAAACAGGGAATCAGAATTTCAGGAATTTATTTATACAAATTGGGTGAATACTTGATCCCCTCCACAGCACAAGAACATAAGGACTACAATAAACAGTGCCACAACCATGACTTAAGCATACTGGTTTTATCTCAAATATTGTATTTTTCATTATTAGCTTTATTCCTATTTAAGATTCTCTGACATCTGTGGTATTTTTTAGCTTAAGTGGGTTTTACCTTTCCCTTTGTTATGTGCTGGGGGTTTTTGTTTGGCTTTCAGGGAGTTTTTTGATTGCTTGCTTGCTTGGTTTTGAGGTTTTGGGTTTTGTTGGTTTTTGTGGGGTTTTTTTTTCAATAAAAGCCAGGGGATTACTCTTTCAGTCTTTAACTCTGAATAATGCTGTCATACTCTGAGTGCTGCTTTTACCCCTCTTCATCATAAATAGCTGTTTCACTTCAAATCATCATTCACTTCAAATCAGCTTGTCAGTAGTTTTAAAATTGTCTGTAAGCCACGTAAACATGAAGGATTTATTAAGGGTACTTTTTACTTGTGGTGTTTTTAGCTCTCCCTTATGGAAAAACTACTAACACAGTCTGATAAGAAATTGCCACATACTCATAGTTTCTGTAGATACCACTATATTTAATGGTTAATGCTCAAACAACTACTTTTAGGTAAAAGGATTTTTGAATACATCAGTAGTATTGATTTATGCCCGTTGCTACAGCAGCTAATCGTCTTGTGTAATTGTACAAGAAAAATAACCTGTAAGATGCCATAAATCATTTAATTGAGTGGAGAGGAAGGCTCTGTAGTTAACTTCGGGGTTTTTCCTTCCTTCAGAGAAAAAAGCAGAGACAGAGAAAGAGAGCGAGAGCGGGAGCGGGAAAGAGAGCGGGAGCGGGAAAGAGAGCGAGAGCGGGAAAGAGAGCGGGAAAAGGATAAGAAGAGAGACCGAGAGGAAGATGAAGAAGATGCCTATGAACGACGAAAACTAGAGAGGAAACTGCGTGAAAAAGAGGCTGCATATCAAGAGGTAGGTTGGGATTTTTAAGGTTCTTTAAATAAAAAATGTTTCTGAGAGTTGATAATAATTCTTCTACTATAAAATGCATAATTTCTTTTCCTAAATAAGCTTTTAATCCTTTGAGTACATGAACTGGGGCAGAATATGTTAAGTCACTATCAAAATAAGTTTAGACTTACTCTGATGTTTTAAAATAAAACTACAGAAATTATTTATAATGTAGTTGTTTTAAACAACAAGATAATTCTGAAGAAGTACTACTGTTCTTAATGTTCTTGTGATTGGAGTGTGTGTGTTTTTCTGTTGTAGCGTCTTAAAAACTGGGAAATCAGAGAACGAAAAAAAAGTCGAGAATATGAAAAAGAGGCTGAAAGGGAAGAAGAAAGAAGAAGGGAAATGGTGAGGCTCCTAATTTTACATATAATTTTTCCTGCCTTATTCTCCTGGTCCCGTTTAGAATGGAACATTATACTACTATGTTTATGGATAGTGATAGAACTCTGATTTTCTATAAAGACCATGTATGTTTTTATAAAAAACCCCCATGTAGTTAATAGACTTGAAACAAAAGATATCTAGTAAGTGTGAGTATTATTTAGAGTCTGGGAAACAAAACCTGGTGGCTTGGACTTGTGAAAGCAGAAGAGAAGCAGGAAGCTGAAAAATACCATGATGCACTATTACTTACATCTGTAACGGGTACTTGTGGCAAAACCTACTGTATGTTTTGTCATGCAGATGGGACTAGACCTGATTGTTAACTTCCAACCTGCTCATATGCCTAAATTTTCTATGTGATGTAATTTAAAGTTACTGGAATGTTGTTTCACATTGTAATTTTCCCAGAGAAGGAGAGAGGATACTGAGAGAGTTAGTTCTAAGTAGATGATGGCTTAAAAATTGCTTCAAAGCCAAATATGTAAAGAAACGTTCAGGGATGAGGGGATTATAAAATACATAATTTCATGTGGAATTAAGTTTTCCTTCAAAATACATAAGGGGGGAAAAATGTTTGAGAGTGACAGAAGGATATTTCCTAATCTACTCCTCCTGGATGCTGGTTATGGATGGCAGTTGCAGAAAGCAGTGTTAAATTTTGTGTTGAATATACAATCCTAATTGTAATTTGTTTCTCAAAGTTATTAGTGTAGAAATATCTTACCCTTGGTTTAAAGATACTGCTTAGATGCAGGTTAGAATGTCCTAATTTAGATTTTCTTTTTGATTTTTATCAGAGTGGGGAAAAATGTTTCCTCTCTATCCACCTTGCTCCCTTCAGTTCTAGGCCTGCATTAATACAATGCCACATGGTTTGGATTAATAAAACAACAGGAGAGTGCTTATCCTAGAAGCATCCATCAGATTTGTTTCTGTGCATGACTAAACCTTTTTTAAAAGATCTTGAAACAAAGCAGTAGTGATAAAATACACTTTAGGTGCCATTATAAAATGCCCAATACTGGCCTTCCAGATTTGGAGAACTGGAACTTCTGATACTCTTCATCTGTAATGGGGGGGAAAAAAACCAAAACAAACAAACAAAAACAAAACCAAAACAATGAAAACAAAACAAAAACCACCACACACACCAAAAAACCCAAATCAGTGATGTAGCCCTAATGGAAACAATTCCAACATTTTTCTACCTTCTCTTTGGAAACTCTGTATTTTTAGTTTGAAATATAGTAGATCTACAATTAACTTACTAATAATAATAAATTTTAAACTCTTGGAAAAGAGACCCAGAAATCATTACCTAAGTTTCAATTCCTTGCAGACAAAAGAAGCCAAGCGGTTAAAAGAATTCTTAGAAGATTATGATGATGACAGAGATGATCCAAAATACTATAGGTATGTCTTCAGACAAATCTTCATTGTTCATGTCAAGAGAGTTATGGGGTTTATTGGCAGAGGCTTATGGAGTTTATATTTGAATGATTATGTTGCAGTGTAAGGGTTTTAATGATGTAAATTTTTTCAGTGTCAATTGATAAGTGAGAAGGGAAGGGGAAACTGCTTACTGTTACTTGCTAATACCTTGGAGTAGCTGCTCATTCCTATCACTTAACTTGTGGGTGAGGCAGGGCAGAGATCACTGTAATGTTAAAATAAGGTGGTGGGGGCAAGGAGAAGGGAACAAGCATGCCTCTAAATAATTCACTGCAAGGAAGCTGTAAATAGTATGAAGAACAAGCTTGTTAATTGTAAAGGATTGGGAAGATGCCTCAGCATGGGACTAACTTAACATTTAAATTAAATGAATATATATAAATATAAACCACAAGAAGTGGCTCTTGTCAAAAACCTATTTGATTCTTTCTGTAAAAAGTTCAGCAACCACATTCTCTACATCTGTTTGATATGATGGGGTAGGTTCTCTGTAGTAAGGTTGATAACTGATATCTTGTATTTTTCTGTTACAAAAATAGGGGACATCAGTGCTCTTATGAATATTTTCATTTAGTAGATCTACCTGTATGAAGTTTTTCTTGTATTGTGCTACAAGGTTCTCATTGAAATGTTCTATGAGTACTTAATACATATCTTTTTTTAGGGGTAGTGCTCTTCAGAAGAGACTACGAGACAGGGAGAAAGAGATGGAAGCAGATGAGCGGGACAGGAAAAGGGAAAAGGAAGAATTAGAAGAAATTAGGCAGCGTCTTCTGGCAGAAGGACACCCCGATCCAGATGCAGAACTTCAGAGGGTGAGTAGCTGTTGATCTGACAGGAAAAAGAGAGTCCATGATATTCTGGTTGTGTTGAGGAAAATCATGTAAGCAATCTGATGTTTACTATTTCCTCTGTTCACTTTTTCTTAAAAAGAAGTCAAGCAGTAAGAACAGTGGAAACAGAAAATAACTTTCCAGATTAACATCTAGATTAGATGGAGTTTGAAAACAAATTTGATTTCATCACTGTTTCTTAATGTCTGTAGTTGCATGTATTTTTCTTGACTAACAGTCTTCTAAAGAGGAGGATCTTTAGATTTTTTTTCAGACAGTGCTGGTTTTGAGAGAGCTTCACTTTTGCTAATTGACTCTCTTATTCTAGATGGAGCAGGAGGCTGAGCGGCGCAGGCAGCCACAAATAAAACAAGAGCCAGAGTCTGAGGAGGAAGAGGAAGACAAGGCAGAAAAAGAGGAAAAAAGAGAAGAGCCAGAGGAAGAGGAGGAGGAGCCTGAACAAAAGCCCTGCCTTAAGCCAACTTTACGACCCATCAGTTCTGCTCCATCTGTTTCTTCTGCTAGTGGAAATGCAACTCCTAACACACCTGGTGATGAATCTCCCTGTGGCATTATTATCCCTCATGAAAATTCACCTGAACAACAGCAGCTGGAGGAGCATCGGCCCAAAATAGGACTTAGCCTCAAATTGGGCAAGTTTACATTTTATTTCTGTCTTTTATATGGGATGAAAATGAAAAAAAAAATGCCAAGCTGAGTAACCACAGGGTTTTCCAATTACATTGTGTGTTTTGATGTGCTTAGATCAAGTTGTTGTTACCAGATGCTGTGCTTGGTTTGTCCTATCTAAGAGATATATTTTGTTAGAGCTCTCTTCCTCCAAAATCTGGAGGGGGAAAAAAGGAGGGAAGTTTTGGCATGATCAGGGCTTAATTTTTTAAGGAATATTCTGAGTTGGGATTGATTGTTTTCACACCCTTTTCCACCTTAATATATGTGTAAATAACTCAAAAACTCATTGCTACTTTTCACTGGTGTAAATATATGTTAAATTTGAGACCTAGATAGTACTTATGTTTACTTAAAAATAACCTCTTAAAAAAAAAAAAGAAAATTATACTTTTTTTTTTCTTCATCTTAGAGTATCAGAGTGAATTGGTGACAATTGAGTGGAACTTGAATGTAGAGTTCCTTAGTACTTTAGTAATTTCCTTGTGTTATAAAAAAAATTAGTCCTGAGCAGCAAAACTAAGGATATTTGTATTCCAGGAGGTTTGTGCATTTATTATTTACTATTTTGATTAAATTATATGAGGCTACAGTTAGAGCTCGCACTG
This sequence comes from Formicarius rufipectus, assembly GCA_013399695.1. NCBI lineage: Eukaryota > Metazoa > Chordata > Aves > Passeriformes > Formicariidae > Formicarius > Formicarius rufipectus. Next base: position 1,618,117 of record VXAU01004626.1, on the reverse strand, counting down.
TGTTAGATCTTGAATGAAGAGAGACTCTATAGTATTAGGCTGATTAACACTTTTACTACGGAAGGATTCATTACAACCTTTCAGTTCAGTGCTCTGCCTCTGCTAAGGATGGAACTGGCTGTAGTCTTCCTTCAGTGACAGTGCTAATTGGTTTCAGGACAGAGAAAAGACCCTATTTTTCAAAAATCTTGAACAAACTCTATCTGAGATCCTGACCTCTTTTGCCACTTTTATAACAGAGATTGAGAGATGAAAAGCTGATGCCAGGCATTCACAGACATTCATATAACATACAAACCACTACTCCTCAAGAAATGTGTGAAGAGCAAATTAGCTTCAGTTGAAGTTTATGAATATGTAATCCTGTCTTTTGGGTTGTAGGTGCCTGCAATAGTCCTAATCAGCCCAATGCTGTAAAAAGGAAGAAGCTTGCTGTGGATAGTGTTTTCAATAAATTTGATGATGAAGACAGTGATGATGTGCCCCGCAAAAGGAAACTGGTTCCCCTGGATTATGGAGAAGAAGATAAAAGCAACATCAAAGGCAGTGTCAATACAGAAGAAAAACGCAAACATATTAAGAGTCTCATTGAGAAGATTCCCACAGCAAAACCAGAGCTCTTTGCTTATCCTCTTGATTGGTCAATTGTGGATTCAGTAAGTTGATTTCATTTAACCACTTAAATAAAAGGCTTAATTTTCCAAACAAACCTCTAAATTGAATAGAAAAACAATGTTACTGGAACCCCAGTGGACTGGAGCATCATCATCAAATGGAGTCAAACTTGAGTCCTCTGTATCTTGTTCATACATAATCCTTATTATGAAGTATGTCTGCTTATTTTTGTTTGGTCTCTCTTGAATTGCTGCTACATATTGTCTAGCAGTTTTATGGAAGGAGGAAAAACTTGTCCTGTAAAAACATGTTTGAGTGTCTGTCAGAAAGACTTGCTGATGCCCAATCTCTAAGGCTTGTCTCTATGACAGCAAAATCCATCTTTTGCCAAATAGTTTTTTAAGTCTTCTAGATGCCTATCTGGTAGTTTTTACAAGGCAGCGAAGTTTAAGGCAATTATTCATTTCGATTTTGTGTTTTTCCTCTTCCAGACACTAATGGAACGCCGAATTAGACCATGGATCAACAATTCAAGAGAGACCAA
>VXAU01004626.1:1557446-1616658 GCA_013399695.1 Formicarius rufipectus | reverse complement strand
TTCTTAAAGTTGTTGCTCCTTTAGTATTAAGCAACTAAGGTTTTAGAGTTTTCATTAGAAGTCATTCTGTTACACCTTTTAGCCATTATATGACTTGTTTAAACTAAAGCCTATGTAGCTTCTTCCGTCAAATTACAAACTAAATTCTTATAGCTTGCTTTTTTAATCTCTCTTGACAATGCTATGGCTTTTTATCAATAGGGAATTTTAAAAACTCTTCAGTTTTCATGGTACTCATGTTCATAATAGGTTATCTTGGTTTATCTTTTAGGGCTACTCTATAAGAAGCAAAACAAGTGTGATAGTTTTGTGACACAGTTCATTAGTAGAAAGGGGAAAGCAGAAGTTGAATGTTTGCCATGTTTAATTTATATATGTTTGTGTATATATATATAAATAAATGAAATTGTACAGTATTGAAAGACAACTTATTTGGTTCTGAAAAAAATTTTTAATACTTAACTGGATTTCTCATCTACCTGTTATGAGGAGTGACACAGGGAGAATTGCCTTTATTTTCCATTACAAATTTATTGTTGAAGGAAGGGGGGNTTACTGGAACCCCAGTGGACTGGAGCATCATCATCAAATGGAGTCAAACTTGAGTCCTCTGTATCTTGTTCATACATAATCCTTATTATGAAGTATGTCTGCTTATTTTTGTTTGGTCTCTCTTGAATTGCTGCTACATATTGTCTAGCAGTTTTATGGAAGGAGGAAAAACTTGTCCTGTAAAAACATGTTTGAGTGTCTGTCAGAAAGACTTGCTGATGCCCAATCTCTAAGGCTTGTCTCTATGACAGCAAAATCCATCTTTTGCCAAATAGTTTTTTAAGTCTTCTAGATGCCTATCTGGTAGTTTTTACAAGGCAGCGAAGTTTAAGGCAATTATTCATTTCGATTTTGTGTTTTTCCTCTTCCAGACACTAATGGAACGCCGAATTAGACCATGGATCAACAAGAAAATAATAGAATATATTGGTGAAGAAGAAGCCACACTAGTTGACTTTGTTTGTTCTAAGGTTAGTATCTTCTGCTTCCTTTGTGAAGTCAGGGGGTTTGCTCCCTATTTAAACTGCAACAATGACTGCCATATCTGTATCTGGGTACTGTTGGAGGCAGTCTTTTCTTAGCTTCTCAGTAATCTGTGATACTGGTCAGCAGAGACAGTTGGTACCCTTGGAATCAGTATGCACCCTAATGTTTCACAAGTTACCTCCATTACCACCATTACTGCTTATGTCCAACATGTACAGGTTAGATGCTCTCTTATCTGTTAGATAAACATGGAACTGGAGAAAGAAATAACCAGTTGTCAGGAACAACTGTTTGAACTGATAATTTCAGAGTTAGTATCTCATTTGCCATTAACATTTTTTAACTTGAAATAGGTTTTGTGTGGATGTAGGGGAAATAGAGCTAGTAGTTCCATTTTTTTTGGCACATTTTTGGATTAACCAGATGACTTTCTTAAAGTTGTTGCTCCTTTAGTATTAAGCAACTAAGGTTTTAGAGTTTTCATTAGAAGTCATTCTGTTACACCTTTTAGCCATTATATGACTTGTTTAAACTAAAGCCTATGTAGCTTCTTCCGTCAAATTACAAACTAAATTCTTATAGCTTGCTTTTTTAATCTCTCTTGACAATGCTATGGCTTTTTATCAATAGGGAATTTTAAAAACTCTTCAGTTTTCATGGTACTCATGTTCATAATAGGTTATCTTGGTTTATCTTTTAGGGCTACTCTATAAGAAGCAAAACAAGTGTGATAGTTTTGTGACACAGTTCATTAGTAGAAAGGGGAAAGCAGAAGTTGAATGTTTGCCATGTTTAATTTATATATGTTTGTGTATATATATATAAATAAATGAAATTGTACAGTATTGAAAGACAACTTATTTGGTTCTGAAAAAAATTTTTAATACTTAACTGGATTTCTCATCTACCTGTTATGAGGAGTGACACAGGGAGAATTGCCTTTATTTTCCATTACAAATTTATTGTTGAAGGAAGGGGGGGCTTTTTCCTTGAATTAGGAAAGCTTAATTGGAGATGCAAAAGTAGCCTGTGAATCTCTGGAGCTTCCTGGAACCTGTTTTCCAGTAGCCATCCATAAACTAGCACTCATTATGATGGGTCTGGTGCAGTTTAATACTAACATTTGCTTTGGCTAATACTGGGACCTAATGAACTGCAAACACTTCTAGATTGCAAATCAGTCAGAATCCTTGGGACGTAACTGGATTTTGTTCAAAGATGTTTATAGGGTTTATTCTAAGTTTTCAGTCTACAAATGTTTGTTTCTTTCAGGTTATGGCTCACAGTTCACCACAGAGCATACTGGATGATGTTGCCATGGTAAGCAGAAATTATGTAACTGTGATAGACCTTCTACATTTTACTGAAGCTAACAGTTACGCAAAATAGCAGGAGTCCATAACAGAAATATTTGGTGTTCATAGAATATGCACAGAAACCACGCATTTGATATGAAAGCTGTTTTGGTTAAACAGGTCGTGCTATCAACAGGCATTATTTTATGATTACAGTATCTAGGTACAATTACTGATCCCTATTCAGAATTCTGAAATGTGGAACAAAGATTCTGTCCCTAAGATGTAAGAATCAATAATAACAGAACTGTACCAGAAATACAAACTTTTCCTCCTTCTCGTACTGGTAACTAGATTTTTACTAGTGGTTTAGTGGGTCTTTTACTAATTAATGAGCAAAAGAGGTGATTTTCTCTAGAAGAATGAAAGTTCTTTTTTTGCCTGGTGTTGGAAGAGAGAAACTATGAAATAGTACAACTGTTTCACTATTTTTTCATCCACTGAACGGTGAATGAAAACTAATTTTCCACTCGCTTCTGGTAGGAGCTACGTGCATAGTGGAAGTTACAAGGTTGTTCTTGGTGTGCTTAGTAGGTGATTTGGGGAACTTCCTGAGAGATGATATGCATGCTAAAAGTTTGTATGGATTCAAGAAAATCCTGGATAATAAGTTCAGGAAAGAGAAATCCTTGGAGAGTTTACTTAATAAATATCCACGGATGTTCCAAGCGGAAAATGAGCAGGGACTAGGAGATAATTAAGGGAAAATACATGTGAATATCCTGTTCTTATATTCTTTCCATGCCTGCCATTTCTCTGCCACTTCCCAAACCACTTTTTGAGACTAGCTTACTGATACTTTTGTCTCTTAGTGCTGAACAGCTGCATTATACAAGTATATAATTAAAGCCTAGTCAAGACAGTGATAAATGCAGGACAGAGTTTTGCTCAGTCCCTCCCTCAAAGACTTAACTTGTATTACACTACCTCCACTTTGTAATTGTGATGTATCTACAATTAGTGTTTATAAGCAGAATGCCTAAGCTAAAAATAATCTATAAAATGTGTATTTCCTACAGGTACTAGATGAAGAAGCTGAAGTTTTCATAGTCAAAATGTGGAGGTTGTTGATATACGAGACAGAAGCAAAGAAGATTGGCCTAGTGAAATAAAGCACTCTCCTTGCTTCTAGGATTCCATTTCAGTTTCGGGCTTTTTTTCCCCCCACCCCCATCATTCAAAGACTGAATTTACTCTGTTCTCAGAGACTTAAGACCTGTATTTTTTTATGTAGAAAATGTGAATTTTTTTGTCCTCTGCTCTGGGGCCCCTTTTACCTTCACAATTAGTTATCTGAATCCTGCATTGGTTCTCTTTATAATACACAAGGTACAATTACCGGTATGTTTTATAAGCTGCAGCTACTGTACATGCTCTTTGGTAATTTTGTTATGTTACTCTGATTCTTGTAAATATTAAGAAAAAAATTCCCTGTTTTGCAAAACATTTGCACTTAAATGTGGAACTATATCAGTTACAGGTGAAGGCAAAGGATTTTACCACAGGTGATTTTTTTGAGGCACACTTTCCCTCTATTTAAATAATGATCAAAATGCAAGGTAAACATTAAGTGGCTTGAGCTGTTTTCACAGAACAGTTTTTTATGTTCATTTGGACTCTTCATCTGGAAAAGGAGTTCCTTCAGACTTTTCGTTCTGATGTGAACCAGTGGTAGTCTTGTACTTTGTTCCCCACTTGGAATTACTAGTGAAGCTGGGAAGTTAATCTCTTGCAGATGCTCTCTTTCTTTCCCAGAAAGTGCAAGTTGCTGGAAGTTTTTTGTATGCTCAGTTAAAACAAGAGCAGGACCTTAACCTAGGATATTTTCTCAATTTCATTTAGCGCTTACCTACTATCCCTTCTGTCTTCAAACTAATCAGATGGCTTTTTCTTAAATTATTTTTAAAGGCATTTTTTTTAGTTTGTAGAAACAAAACAACCTGGTTTTGATGTAACTGACTCTTAAAAAAAAAAAACCAAACCATGAAAACTAAACCCTAAGTTTTCAGACAAAGATGAAATCTTGTTTTTATCCGTTCTATTGAATTAGCAGAGTTTTGTTTTCTACTGTACACAGTCTATGATCCACAAAAAGAGGGTAATATTTTCCTGCCTTGTTTGTATGAATTTCTTTTATAAATACTCTGATATGGTATAAATGATGACATGTACTGTAAACTGCATTTTTTTATCTCATACCTGGGTAAGAAGTCAAATCTTATGCTGTGAGCGGTTTTGATTGCAGGAGGACTGTATTCCAGGGAGCAAACTGTCTCAAAAATATTTTTAATTTTTAAAACACAGTTCTTAATAGCAAACAAATTAAGTAAAGGTGTTCCAGTATCTCTATATTGTATTTAACTGAAGGATGCAGGTTGACCTGTTCAGAAAACATAACTGTGACCTTGAGTTACTAGTTCTTTGTATCTGGAGAGGACACTTGAAAACACTGTTCTTAACAAATGGGATCGTGTAAAGGTTCCACCGTGTAAATATTTCAGATATTAAAAATGTATATATTTGATTTAAGGGCTGATATTCTTTTGGAGTCTTGTGCAGCATGCAATTATATCTAATTGCTTACTGAAACAACAGCTGTTCCCAAATTAGGGGTGAGGTTTTTTAAAACTAGCTCCTGCTTTATATCAGGTGACTAGAAGCGTGCAAATTTAGATGTGATCCAAATATGTTCTTTCTCATCCCTGTGATACTGCACACCACAAAAATGTTCTTTTTTAACTGGAAGTGTAATGGTCAGATGTTGCTTTTTGTTTTGCTTGATTTTGCATGAGAATGTTTTGTTTTACATGCTTTATATGCTGCAATCTTCCTATTTTTTCTGCGACTTCATGTTACCCTGAGAAATTACTTCCCCATTCTTCTCATACAGTTTCTCATCAGCATTCAGCAAAAATTTTTCATATTCTGAATAAATTCAAAACTTGCTCTGTTTGTAGTAAATACGGAGAATAGGGAGAGTGAACTTCATTAGTGCCTTTTGACCTGGTTAATGGCATTGTCTCTCTCTAATTGGTAGTAGTAAAGTAATACAAATGTGACAAATGCATTGTAATGCCACTATGTGACATATTGCCCAACATCCTTGTTGAGATTCTTCAGTGAAAGCTCAAGTTGTGAAACTTCAGCTTACTTTACTCCTGCCCTAAAGCTGTATGTGCATTGGACATAAGCTTGTAGTCTTCTTTTCCTAAAGAGACCAAAGGTGCCTGGGTGAGAATGAGACCTAAAATTTGAGCTGGCTTGTTAAATAGCTAGGTAAATAAGTTTATGGAATCATTATGACATNTAAAAAATTAATTTCGTGAAAGTTGAGGCTTTCTTCAGTAGTGGAAGAAGGACGGAGTGTTCACAATAGCATCTCTCATTTTGCTTATGCAAGTTCTTAAGCAAATTTTCTTCTTTCAGAATGCAAGTATAAAGTCATTTCTACTTTTACCTCTTACTCAAATTATTGTAATTATATCTCAGTTGATAATATATTGTGCCTGATACTGGAGAGTAGAATACAAGTACTGCTGAGATTTTTAATATAGAAAGTAACTTCTGTCTGTTAACTTTTTCTTTTAACATGCAGCAAATGAATTATTTCAAGATAAATTTATAAAATCTGGGGTAGAAAAAGCCTTTTTTTGCCAATATTGCAACACTTCATTGTCTGAATATATGATGCAATACCCACTGTATGCATTATGTTAGTGAATGCACAGATCAAGAGTATGCTCATAATGAGATACGTAAGGAAACTATGCATGTTGCCACTGGCTATTCAGTGCTTCATGCCATAGTATGATCCATTCTGTGTAGGAGAGTGACTTCAAAACTTTCACATGCTGTATAATGAAAAAATACAAGTATTTACACAACAGAACTGGATATATTAATTGTTGTTCTGGATTTTACTGTGAAGTAAGGCTTAACATCTTGACACAACACACACCCTGATAATTGTGCTATTTGAAATATCTGAGTATAAAATATAATTTTTGTCCATTGATATGCACTGAAAAGAAATGGGGAACAAGCACCAACTAAGATGCATTACAAAGAATGACACGTTTTTATATTACCTTTAATTTAGTAAGAGACCTTCATTTGCTCTTTGAATATTTAACCTGGTCACATACTGATTTGGTCTTTCTAGTCATGGCTGTTTCCTTCCTTCATATTCAGTAAGTAGGAACCTGCACTTTAAATAACACTTCAACTAGATGATCATAGCTCTAAATGTGGGTAGGGGAGAGTGTTTAGTTTCTTACTGAATTCCTGTGTCTTAATACTAATGCTTTCCTATTACTGAGAGGGAAGCATTAGACTTTTCAAGCTTTTTATTAAATTGGGTTGCTAGATAGCTGCTTGCAGGAGCAGTATTTTGGAAAGTAGATACACTTAAAACTAGAAGCTGTTGGCTCTTACATTACAATTGAGTCACATGTTTTCCTATTCTTTACATTATCCTGTGTAGGAATAGTGGATGCAGACTTGAAAATTAGAACACAGTCATGCAGTGTGAGCAGTGTCTACTATTTAGTAGACATTTCATCACTGCTCAAACCGATACTAATAATAGAAATAGTCTAGTACAGCTGTATGTCCATGTTTGGTTGCTTGAGTGTTTTGTTTGTTTCTTCCCCCCTTCTAAATTACAAGTAGTTGTGTTTGGTTAATGGTTAGACTTTCAGTATGAAAGTTGCTTCTTGTAAATGCATTTCATATGCATATGACTTAGGAATGTGTTGCAATGGTTACATCAAATCTTTTACGTGCATTAGTTCTGTGCCATTTTGTTTTACCGTAGATCTTCCTGTAGTGTAGTCCAATACTGAAATACAACACTGTTTTAAACATGCAGAATTACATGGTCTCTCAGAGACTTTTTTTATATTCAGAATTACTACATCTGTCATAGTGTTTTTCATATGTTAGTCACACAACTGATTATGCTGTAACATGAAGATAACTACATATTCGCACTCAATACCATCATATCCTTAGAAGGGAATTGTGGATTACGCTTCAACTACACAAGGTAAGTTTCAAGTTTGAAGTTGACATTGTTTCTTCCACAAAGCAGTCCCACATCTACTTGGAGGCTTCTTGAAAAGGTACCATGTTCAAATTTCAACATTGTTTTTTTATTTTTGAAATGTAAATATCCCTTTTGTTTATGTTATTTTAGTAAATATTTAGTAATGCTTTCTTGCGTGGGACCATTTTAAACCAGCGTCATTAGCATATAGATAACCTGAACTCAACCGAGAAGTGCATTTTCTCATAATACTGCTCTCTTTATCTGGTACCAGGTTAAACACGACACCCTCGCTGTGCTTTGCGAGACTGCCGGCCGGAGTCTGACGAGTGCTCACTCCGCTGCCCAGCCGGCCTGGCGCAGCGCCGCCTTCCTCCAGTGCCCCCGCAGGTGTGTCGGCTGTGCGCGGCCTCTGCAGCGCTGCGGGGCGGGGCTGCTGAGGGGGTTGATGTGGGGCGGTCCGAGGGCATAGATGCGAGGCTGCTGCGGAGGTTGATGTGGGGCGGTCCGAGGGGACCGGTGGCGCTCGCCCCGCCCGTCGGAAGTGAGGTGTGCGCGGGGCGGGCCGGAAGCGAGCGGGGCCGGCGGCGGAGCCCGGGGAAGGGGCGCGGGGCAGGTCCGTGTGTGCGCGGGGGGCCGGGACGGGACGGGCAGCGCAGGCGGCGGGCGCAGCGAGGTGTTCGGGCGAGCCCTGCGGCGCACACCCCCAGGCCGGGTCGCTGCCCGATCGCTGGGGCTGCTCCGGGCCTGGGCAGCTGGTACTGCCGGGCCGCGCCTGACCCGCACCCCCAGCGCCGCGCAGGCCTCTCCCGGGTGCGGGCGGGGCTGCTCCGGGCCGGGCACGGCGGAGGGGCGGCCCAGAGCGGCGCTAGCTCTTTCGTGCCGCTCATTTGAGCGGTGAGGCGAGGGTTAACTACGCCGCTTTTGTGTCTGACCGATACTTGCTTTGCCTTCCGTTCTAAGCAAAGATGGGTTTCCTTGAGTTACCTCTGCTTATTAGGCTAAATGTTAGCGCGTGACAGCGACAGTTGTGACTCCTGTTGTTCTGGCCTAGGAAAGACGAAGCGAGGAAGAGCCGTTTCAGTCAGGCTGTTTTAATATTAACAGCTTCATTAGGAAAAGAATATTTTGGTGAGTCCCTTTTCAGGTAAAACTTTAGTTTGTTTATGCACAGTTCATTTGTAGATTTAATTCATTCATAGTTACGTTTCAAACAGGAAAGTGTTCATTTATTTAGAAACAAAGTTGTTTGGGAAGATGTCCCAAATCCAAGCCTTCTTGAGTTTTCAAGAGGAATTGTTTCAACAAAGCATGAATTTTGAGGTGTGTCTGTCTAGCTTTGGTGCAACTCGGATTCCAACACTTACTCCTCCCTGTCTTCCAATTATTTCTGCTCCTCAGTAGCTGAGATTTTTTTTTTTTTTTTTTTGTTTGGTGAGTTTGTAGTGGTTTTCTTTAGCAGTCTTCAAGTAGGATTTTTGTGATTGATGTTTAGATTTGGTTTTCTCTCCTGTATTTTAATTAGAGTTTTGACATGCTTCTGCATGAAAAATCTCATTCTGATATTCCACATATGGATAAAAATTCTCTTTTTCAACTGTGGTTGCCCTGAGAATTTCAACTAAAAGCGATCTTAAAATAACATTGTTTATATTTTGTAGCCCAGCCAAAGCATTACAGCTAAACTTTGAGAGCAAGGGAATTCTGGTTTATAGTCATCTAATGTTGCATTTTGTATTTTAAATTAGATCGGCTTTATTTTTAATGTCAGATATGGAAGGGAGCTATTCTAATGACTGCTACATTGCCTTTCTTTTTCCAAACACTTTGCAAGATCCTACTAGACTTGTTAAATTGGTGTTAGTTCTCGATGGCTCTCTTTGTAAGCTACACTGTTTACTGCTGAAGTTAGTAAGTGCAGTGCTTGTTCGATTTGTATTTATTTGTAAATAAAGAGCTTCTGCGTTGTTGCATGTATGAAAATAGGTGTAATTCTCTTTAAGTAACATTCTGTCCTGCAGCACTTGTGACTTGCTGCTGCCAAAAATGAGAGGCTTTGCTTTATGTCCTCCATTGTGAGAGTTTTTCAAGATCCCTCCAGACATTAGCTGAGTGTACTAAAACATCAGAAAAAAATTCTTGATTTGTTTTCTTCCATTTTAGTGAGTAAAATCTACTGTAAAGAGGACTGATGAGTGCTGGAGTTGGCACAAGGTAGGAACGAGAGCCACTTGGAATGGACTGGTACTCCACCCTTGAGGTTTATTTATTATTTGTGTAACCAGGCCTGTGATTTATCTAGGCTTGCTCATTGTCTGTTAAAATTAAGGAGTTTTTTTCTGAAACTTAGGTCAGACTTCTTTCCCCTATATTGCTTTATGCTTCTTTCTTGTGGAGCACATCGTTTATTAGTGTTTACAAAGGAAAATGTTAGCATCTGACTTTTTTATGGAAGAATGTCTAAAGCTGTTACATAAGTGTGGCATGTTTATGTAGATGTTAGTTCTTGAGGCTCAGCTGAAATACTGTCTGAAATACTAGGTCACTCTTAAAGTATTAGAGTGTTAAGGATATATCTAGATTTTAGGTGATCAAGTGTTAACTCAGTCATCTTTACTTGAAAATTATCCATGAGCTTATCAACAATACAAAACTGAGCAACTTGGAGCAATTGTACTCTGCTGAGATAAAAATATGGAAATTGTATTCTGAGCAAGTGTGCACTGCTGCTCACTTGCTGCACAAGAAGGAATGGAGAACTGTTTTAAATTATTAGTTTGTTGCTGGGTGATTTCTGTGGCTGATGAACTAATTTGGTAACATCTAGAGGCTCTTATTTTTGTGTTGGAAAATCCCTATTATGACCTCTTAGTAGAATGCAATATAGTTTGGTATCATGGTTAGGTAGAAAATGGTTGTGTTTGGTCTATGTGAACTCTAAAAATTGGGGTAGGGAGGGAAGGGTGAACCTGGTCATATTAAGAGCAAATACTTTTACACATCTTCCTTGCAGCATCTCAAGAGAAAAGATCCATTTTGTGTGGAAATAAGTGATTTCCAGAGGACTGCCCAAATGACAGAGCTGTCTGCACATTTACCCCAGTTTCAGCATGGGCAACTGACAGAAAACTTCCCTGATACCCACCTCAGCAACACCGTATGTAATAAACAATTTTATTACCTGGTAGCAGTTAAATCAGAAGGAATAATTTGTTGGGATTGATTTTGTCTATCTGAACTGTTGTGGTAATGAGCAGTGTCAAAAGAAATATGCTGCAAAATATGTGATGTTTTAAACTCATTTTTATGTACAGAGAAGGCTTGCCCCAGTTTTAAGTGGTGTTGGAGCGACCAAACCACTAAGAAAAAAAAAATGGGGTGGTACACTCTGCCAAACATTGACCTTTAGAGGATTTAGTGAGCTCTCTTGATCTATCTTGGCTGTGGTCTTCTTGGTTCACAGGTTTCTTCATCACAGAGTTAATTTTAGTCTAGGTAGAAGTTGAAGCCAGGGTTTTGTTGTTGTTATTACTGGAGGACTGTTCCTTTACAGGAAGAACTGCTGCGTCTTACTGTAAATAATTGTCAAGGTGCTCTCAGAGTTCTTGAGGTGTTAGGGAGAGGGGAGAACATAAACCATGAAGTTTTATAGGATTGCTTTGAAAGACCTAAACACATACTTGTTGCTAAAACTATACCCATTGTACTGTATGTGTTTTAGTAAAACCAAGTTGAGATGATCTGCTTGGGTGTGGTGCTCAGGCTCTTGGATTTGTCATGCTCTGTTCTTTGTTCCTGCTGCAGCTCTTGAATATCAGGTTTCCTTTTGACAGGGAACTGCTCTTGTGAGGCTGGGCCACTTGTAGCCGTCTTTATGGCTGTAATTCAAGAGAATGTTTTGGTCCCTGATCCAACTCTTTTAATCAATCCAGCAGTTTAAGTAGAATTTTGAAAAAATCCATGTGTTAATCTCAGATCAGCATCGTGGTATGACAGTAAAAATAGAAACCATCTGAAAAATTAAATTAAGAAATCAGTCTGACTTAAGATCTTACTGGTTATAGAAACTAATACTAAATAGAAACTGATATAGAAACTAATAAAATAGAAAAGTGGGAACTTTCCTACTGCATCCTTTTTGCTTTTGCTTCAGAAGGAATTAAAAAGATTTCTTTTCCTCTTGGACAGGTGAAAGATTAATTTTTATTGAAAGCTTCTGCCAGATTAAAAAGGCAGAGCTCAGCAATAAGCTGTGGGCTCACCATCCTTACACATAACTTGGTGATGCTCCTTACCAATGATGGGTTCTATTTTCTTCTTACTAACAGACTATATTGATGAATAACTGCTAGTTGCGCTTTTTCTTTCCATGTTCAAATAACTCTATAGTTTTGATACTTAGTCGTAATGATTTTCCCCCCATACACATCTGTTTTGTACAGGTGTACAAAAGTCCTTTCCTGCTTCAATATATCCAGCTTTTATGGCTAACAGTCAGCATGTGAAATCCCTAAGTTCTATAATTTGTCATCTCTTCTAGTCATACATGAAGAATTCAGCCCAGTTTTCAGTATCTGTCACTGTATAATGACCTTTAAACATCAGTGATTGTATGCAAGAACTGATGAAATCCGTGCCCACTGCCAGACATAATGGTCTGCTCCTGATGTATAAATCTGGGTATAATAACTAAAAACTTCTTATCAAATACGCCAGGTTTTTATCTCTTGGTTCAGGGGCATTGGTCTGGGTTTGCTGTTAACTATTTTCCTGATAGGAAAAAAAACGCTATCATTTGCTTTTGATATTGTTTATTCACCTGAAAGCGCGTAGTTCGTAACTTACATTTGCTTACGGTGTTACAACAGGTGTTACTGACTTTTTAGCTTCAGAATTTTCACTTTTAACTATGTCTGAGGACAGTGAAGAGTCTGTTCCTTTGCTTCCACTTCAGCAAGAGTCCATGGCCTCTGCCCTGTTTAATACTGATCAGGTAGGATATAAGTGCACTTTGTTCTTTTAAGCAGTGGGGCACGCGCATGTCGCGTTTAGCTACACGTTAGTAACCTGTAAGGACCACTTGTTTTCTAGCTTTAACTGCAAATGAGAGAATAAGTCGTATAACTCTTGATGCTGATCTGGTTTTTATGCACTATGTTTTAGTATGTAAAAGGCATTTTGTCATTGCATCTTTGTTCCTAACTAGTGAAGGGAGTAAAGTGGCACATACTGGTCTAATTTCTTCAGTTTTCCTCTGAATGTTTGATTTTGCAAGTTTTTTGTAGTGGTGTGCTAGTTAATCAGGCTGTTAAATTGGCTGGTTTGTGTTTGCTCTGTAAAGCTATAGGTTTTTATTTTATGTTTTGTATTTTTGCTCCAAAGATGGAGTCAGTGCTCCCTCATGCAAGACTGCTATTATAGCAAGGAAAGACCAATGCATTCTGCAAGTGTGCAGAAACCTATTTACTCAATCTGCTTTACTTGTGCAGTGTTCCACGGCTCTGTTTGTCTCCGCTGTAGTGTTACGATGATCTTAGGCAGTTTATTTAGACAGTTAAGTTTATTGGTGTCTTGTTGTAGACTGAGAGAAATGGAGTATTTTACTATCAAAGTGGAAAATGTTACATTTGGGTTATAATCTGTACAGAAGGAGGTTGAGTTGCAGCCAGCATTTCAGATTAATTAAACATGATCTCTTAATTTGCATACTCCCATATTCCCATTTCTGTCTATTTTTCAGTAATTGTGAGGACTTTATGTAAAGTGTCAAGTGGTTTATAATAAATCTTTCATTTAATAAGAAATAATATTGAACCCAAGATCTTTTTCAGATCATATTTTAAGTTAATGATACTAAATTCAAAGTAAGGTTAAAACCTTAATTTTAAAAAACCCTGTTGTCTCCTAATTTTAATTGTTTAATTTAGACTATTTTAGTTTGTTTATTCTCTTCAATTCTGTTTCCTTTTTGGAAAAGAAAATAAATTTTCTTAGAGGAAAGATCTTGAAACCCTGCTGAGGTTGATCCTGAGGATACCACAAAAAGGCAAAGTGTTTGGTGTATATTGTTATTTTGTACTGTCCTGTGAAAGCAAATTTTTCATGAGTTGGGGAAGTTGTAATGTTTCAACCAGGGTTTTAGCAGTGTCACTATTTGCAGTTCAAAGTCCAGGGACTTCTGCTCCTTAATTAAGTGCTTCTAAAAACCCTACTATGAGTTCCTGAGTGCATACTTAGGATCTTATCTTTTTGAGGGTGGGACTGGGAGACTTCTGTATAAAGACACTCAAAAATTATGATCGATTTATGGAAAAACTGCAATGAATTAGAGAGATACAAGCCAGCAGTTATGTTTGGAAATGCTCCTGAGAACAGGTAATTAGACTTTAACACTGCATGTTTAAGAAAAAAAACTACATGAACAAGAATAAATACCTAAGTAGAAATTCACTGGGTTATTTTCAATGCCCTCTCTTACATCTAGATCAATTTTACTGAAACTGAGTGATACCTTAAAGGTATCACAAAAGGTATCTTTAGTTTATTATACAATTTAATCTTATGCTACTTTAATGCACTTATACGAACAAAACTGGTTTAGATTAAGTTATTTTGAAGAAATTAGATTCATTTTGTAAGGCATCAAAAACCTTTGTGTTTTATCTTGTCTGTTAAACCTCTTGAGTTTGAATGGTATGAAATTGACTTTGGACATGGTAATACACAGAAAAAATGATTAGTTGCATTTAGTGTTTAGAGTGTCTGGTAATGGTTTTGTTTCTTTGTAGTTCAGAACAGGTGAAGTATAGCTCACTCTCCTGTTGTGTTCTCTGTATGTGCACACAACATGTGAAAGGTGAATGTTCCCTGCTTGTGGGGGGCTTCTTGAACAGAGGTCAAAAGGCCTGTGACACCATGCCTGATCATTTACGTTCCTAATTTGTGCTTTTGCTTCCGTTGAACCTTTGCCACTGTGTTTGTGTTTGAATTATACCCTTGATGTTTTGTGTAGCCGTATTGGGAAGGGGAGGAGGCTCTTTCAAACTGGTTGACAAGAGTGGTGGAATTTCTTCAATATCAGTGAAAAGAAGTGGCAGTAGTATCCTTGGGGAAAAAGGAGAGAGAATCTGCTCACTTAACTCATCACACCAAAATTTTGGGATCAGATCTCAGTATAAAGATTGAGAATTACCTGAACTTGATCACCATTTATGTTTTTGTTAAAAAGATGGGAACACAACATCTCATGAGGCTCTATTTTAATAGATATTCTACTTAGTATACTGTAGTGGGAGTAACACAGTAAGTTGAAAGCAACATTTTCTTGGGACTTCATGGAGAAGGCATCACGTCTGTTGGGCATTAATCTTATGATTTGATACAGTTAATTCTTGCCGAGCTTTGAGCATTCTGCTGTCATGCACCCTTGTCTCAGCTGTGGTTTGAACCAAGGGGAAAAGCTGTCTGTCTTTATTCAGCTTTAAAATTCTGTTTAAAGGAAAGGTGGTATAGGCTGTTAGATGCAATCCACCTTCTCTTAGTTGTTGTTGGTTTTAATGTAGATGTTTCTAACATAACCCTGTGCTCCCATTCTTTGATAACTATGTGGTGCAGTTACTGTTGGCTCAGACCTTGCTGTGGCATGTACACTTGACAGTGAATATTGCCTTACACGTTTCCTCCTCAGGGTCATGTTTAGCTTAGTGTACAAGAATATTTGTGGAGAGTTACTGAGAAAACTGGTTCTTTTTTGTATTGCAGAATGACAACAGTGAAAGACGTCGTCATGATAATAGTGAGCGCAGAAGAAATGACCATCCTGGGTCTGAGACCAATGGGCAGCCACGAAACAACATTCCGCAAGTGGTGGAGCAGGATGAAGAAGATGATGAAGAGCTGACACTGAAATATGGGGCAAAACATGTGATTATGTTGTTTGTACCTGTCACGCTTTGCATGGTGGTCGTTGTGGCAACTATCAAGTCTGTCAGCTTTTATACACGCAAGGATGGACAGCTGTATGTATCGATTTTTTCCCATACCTTTTCAGTGGACTCAGATAATTTTCTTCAAACTCCATTTCTTCTGGAGTCTAATTCAAGCAGTGAACTCCTTCTTGCCTCCCTTTTCCCCTTCTCCCACCCAAAGATAGTTTTGTTTCTTTCTGTCTGGTAACCAGACTCTTATGTTTGTGGCACTGTTGACATTGGTGGCCTGTCTGGTAATCAGTGGGGATAATATCTTGGTTGTTAACTGCTTGATTCGTTTCCTAATCCTTATTTTAATACTTCATCGTGCCCTATGGTACTTATACATTCAATCCTAAGCCAAAGCAATTTCAGTTGTACTCTGCTAGAATACAAAAGTTTTGGAAAAGGAACAAAACTACTAGTTTAAATGAAATAACATATATGCCAGGCTCTGATTTGTCCATGATTTTCACTAAAGAAGGGGAATACATCTTCATGAGGTTCAGTTTTGGTGCAGTTACAGAAACTTCCCTGGCAGCTGACTGTGTACAATTTTGGGGGGGGGGGGTCTTGGTAAAATATTAATGTTTAAAAAAAAAAAAGGCAGTTTTAGTGAAACTGCTGTGCGAGAAAGGAGATGAAAAAAGAACACTGAGCCTGTCAGAAACTGCAGCAAGTCATAGTATCGCAGAATGTTTAGAGGTTGGAATGGACCTTAGAAATCAGTTTAAATGTTCCACTGTGAAAACATTCAGACAAAATGGTTTAAAGTGTGATTGGTTTTGAAATGTTTGTATGATCTAAGCATGTCATAAAGTGTTTCAATAAAACACAGTGTTCTTTTTCACTTTAAAATCTATTGACCAAAGGCATTTTTTTAAAAAATTTTATTTATGCTAACGGGTTTCTTCCTGCCTTGCCTTCCCTTCTTAAAATGACGTAGTTCACCCATTTCTTTAGGAAAGAGTGAACTGAGCTCGTATGTTGTTCTGTTGGTATCACAGGGGAGCCTTCTATGGTGAATCTGTAGGTGGCGCTCTGGTGAAATTCCAACTGCGCTGACTGGCGCGAGTGATGGCATGGGAGAGTGGGAATGACACACTGCTTGGGAGTAGCCGTGTCAAACAGCGGGCAGTTCTGGGCTTCATTGACTTTACAAAGCAGAAAAGAGTAGTAATCTGAGAATGCAGGAAAGGCAAGCCTTGTAAGGATTTATTTTTTTTTTAATTAAAGTCCACCTAATGTGATACTATGCTACCTTTCAAATTTTGCTTTAGTAGAAAATACTTTCTACAACTCTGAATTGAACGATTACTGCAATTTTGTTTGATGTTGGCCTCATATATCAGAAACTTCAGCAACTTCAGTTGACTCTTTGTTGTTGTAGCATCTACACTCCTTTCACAGAAGAAACAGAGACAGTAGGACAGAGAGCCCTGAATTCAATTCTGAACGCGGCCATAATGATCAGCGTTATCATTGTCATGACCATACTCCTGGTTGTGCTTTACAAATACAGATGCTACAAGGTAAGTAGTTGTACTAGTTTTATTTATTAGTACAGATTATTTAGAGAATGGAACAAAATGAAGGGTTATCAAGGATTCATGAGCAAAAGTCACAGAATTGGTGATTCAATTCACTGTTTCGGTTTTGTGCCTTCTATTCCTTTGACACAAAGGAAGGCTAAGGCCCAGTGCTGACAGTGCCATCTGTTTTGTCAGTTAGAATGAGAGTGACATTGCTTTCTATTTGTTTGAAATGTTCATGCACTGACATCTTTCTGTGATCAAGAAATATAAAGGACAGACCTGGTCCTACAATTTAAAGTGTCTTCATGGGATTTTCGGGGGCTCCCTTCTGCCCATCCTGTCCCTGGTACAGATGTCTCCCATGAGTGTGATGTGTGCATGGCTGTATGTGCCAAGTGATATTCTTATGGCAAACACAGAGACTCTTAAGGCTCTTCTGTGAAAGGCTGCAATCATATAATGATGTAATCTAGGCAAAGTCCAGGCTTAGCACAAATAATTGCAATGTCACTTGCCTGGGAGGAGTTGTCTGTGAAAATTCCTGGTTTGTGTTGGTCTTAATGACCCATTTGACAAGCCTTAGCTTAATAAGACTTCCCAGCATGCAGACAGAACCTTGAATCTGTTTCATAGCTGTAAAACAGGCAGTGGAATTCAAAGCTTTGCTTCACTTCATTTTCAAGAGGGAGCAGTGGTTTTGGTCTTCATGCCTGTAGGTGAAACCCCTTTACAAAGTATTTGTGAAGTGTCTGGGGAAGTTATTTTTGCCTGAATCTGCATATATCTTGGAATAGTGAGTTTTAAAGTATGGACCTTCTCTTTTATCCCACTGTGGTGTTAAATCTGAAATGACAAAGTTTTCTTGTTAAACTGCCATTTCTCTTCATGGAGGAGGAGGAAAAAAGTGTCAAAAATTGCTGAGAATTTTAAAATGCCTATGAAAAATTTAGTATTAGTTAAACATACTAAATAATTGCTAAATGTACTAAATAACGAACTGTAATAGCTGAATTCTTAATTTGCTGGAAAACCCTGGTTACTTCATGTACGTGTGATCCCTTTTAAATTAGCCTTTGCAAAATATTTTTAAAACATAAGATACATTCTACTACACATCTTTAAGAAGATCACAAAAGGATAACAGTTTCTTAGCACTTCGATCTGGTGTACATATATGGCTGATTTAAACCAGCTAATTTTCCACTGGGCATGTCTGTTCAAATCATGATTCCTTATGCAGCTTTAGTTTCTCTATTATTGTTTCTGACTGAGTATTTCTTTGCAATGCTGGGTCAGATTTTATATGTATTATTCTGTGCTGGGACTTCAAACATACATTTGTTATTCTCAGTTCAGAGAATGCTGGAGTTAAAGGGCTCTTCAATCTTTTTAATTTTGCACAGTCAATACTGCAAGAGTGGTATGTACTTTTGTCAGTGCAAACTCTTAAGTGCCTGTCATTTCCAGGTTTAAATCTTTGTGTGTCCCTGTCCAGTAGAACACAAAAGTGTTTTTTATTAAATTGTTGGGCAGCGTGTCCACTCTCATATGAAAATCAGGGATTGTGTGTATAGATGAGTGATAGAGAATACAGAAATCCTTATACAGTCATTCATCGATGATAAGCACTGAAGATTTTTCTGGATTCTAGCATTTAATTCTGTAACTATTCTGAAAATTATTTGGAATCAGAGCAGCACAAAAATGAATCAGCTTTTCCATCTGTTTTAATTCTGGATACTTCTGCTATGTTAAAATGCCACGGGTATCAGAACAGTCTAAACATATGCAAATAGTCTTTTTCAATAGAGCTGAAACACCTCTAATGAAAGATCACAGAACGCTTAAAGTTCATAAGTGTAAATTGCAAAACAGTAATGTGTATAGATTAATATGAACTTAGCAACAACTGAAGGGAGAGATCTCTTAAATCATGCTCTTTAATCAAAAGGGAAAATAATCCTAAAAGTTTCTTTAATAGATATTAACTTTAAAATAACAAGTCTAAAAACATCTGTATTGATATCTTTGTGTTCAGGTGATCCATGGCTGGCTTATCATTTCTTCTCTTTTGCTGCTTTTCTTTTTCTCATTCATCTACCTGGGGTAAGTGAGCTAAAGCATTAGTATGCAACTTTTCATGTGTCACTTTATGTATGTATTTATTATAGAAGTAGGCCTTGAATATTAAGAAGAATGATAGTGAGTAAGCTACTGCAATAAATTTTTTAGTTTTATGTAGGTTGATAGAGTACTCATAGAGTGACATTTTTGGGTTTATAGTGCATCTGATACTGTACAGGTGTCAATCACATACATCCCCAGAAGAGCTATCTTACAAAGGGTTGCTTATTCTGCTGGCATGTCTTCTGATAACTTAATTTTCGTTGCTATATGACTCAAGGGCTGTTGTTTACATAATGGCTTTGGTGCTGGGCTGTATACGCAAAGGGAGTGGTTGAAAGGAGTTGGCTGAAAAGAGTCTACTATCTCACCAAAATATATTTGGTGCTATTCAAATTTGGAAGCGTGCTTTGTTCAGGCATCAAGAAAAGTTTTCTGTAATATATGGTATTGTCTCAAATGAGCAACCTGATAAGGGTTTGTATATAGAGTTATGTCAGGAAATTATTATACTGTGTATATTTTTGTACCACTTGATGACAAATACACTTCTCTCTGAAGAAGCTTATTTAATTTGGTCTTTGAGAGGAGAAAATTATGTTCCTTCAGTCACTGATTTTTTGCTAAAAATGATCTGTGATGCCTTTTTTGGTCAGTAGTTTTTCTAACCGTAGCAATGACTTGAAATACAAAGCAATTCCTTCATCTGTCCCTGCTACCTCACAGCAGTGCTGGCTTTCTTTGTGGAAGTTCAGTGAGTGAGGGGGCAGTTTGTAGATCAATTATAGATGATGACAGTAAGGGATATCCTGTTAGCACTGTACTTCTCAAAGGTCAGAAGACAGCTACAGAAGACAAATTTCCTGGAGAAAAGTATTATGTAAATTGTAAGGTTCTTAGCGGCTTGATGGATTGGTAGCAGAAGAATTTGTAAAAAGCCATGACAACCATTTCTTCCCTGGGTCTGTGAAGTCACCTGTGACTTGGTGACAACATATTTGTCTATTTTGGTTTTACTTATTGAGGATCTTAATTAGTTTTTAGTATTTGGTGTGACAGGCTCATCCAAAAATAAGTCTTTTCACTTTGTAGTGAAGACTAAAATAGAATTAACTGTGTGTACCTACTTTGAAGTTAGCAAAGCATTCTACATGCAGCACGTAAGTAGAGAGAGATCTGTTTGCATACATTTAAAGATCCATTTTAACCTCACAAGTTCTGATTATTCTGATTTTTAAAAATTGTGAGCATAATCAAAATGACTGATTTTGCAGTAATGTCCTTTCCTGTCAGTTACTGCTTTGACTGAGAAGGAAATAGAACAGTAAGGAAAATTTTCTGAAAAGGGAGGGGTGGTGTGAAGCAAACATTGGTAGAATTATCCCCATTGTGAAGAAGAGTTAAGTACTATTTGGAGGGAGAATTTACACATGCCACTATGTTGCATCTGTGAATTTTTAAAAATATATTCTGAAGCTTGCGTCTGTAACTTTTTTCTGTTGTTTTAAGCAAATGCAATCCGTATTATTTTCCTTTTTTCTTTAAGTGAGGTTTTTAAGACTTACAATGTTGCCATGGACTACATTACGGTGGCGCTCATGATCTGGAACTTCGGTGTTGTGGGAATGATTTGTATTCATTGGAAGGGTCCACTTCGGCTCCAGCAGGCATATCTCATTATGATAAGTGCTCTCATGGCCTTGGTGTTCATTAAGTACCTTCCTGAATGGACTGCGTGGCTTATCCTGGCTGTCATTTCAGTGTATGGTAAGTTTTGGGGCAAGGCATAGTAACAAGTACTATGGCAAGAATTTCTTCTCTTCTGTAACTTTTCCGCCTGTCTGACTAGACCTTAAAAAAAAGAAAATGTGTGTGTGTGTGGGTATCATTCAAACTGGGAGATAGGGTGATAACAGACTTCAGAAATAAGGTCATGATCTAAACTGAGGTCAGATCCCTTCAGCTGAGGGCTTTGTGACTGGATGATGCCATCTTTCTTCATGATTTCTGGACTCATTAGATTCTATGAGGAGGAGAATTGAAGTACTTCAAGAGCAGAGTTGATGAGACCTGTGCTGCTATTCTGATCTCTTCTATGAATGGGGAGAACTTTTGGCTTCTCGTTTTCCCCAGGAATTCTTGGAAGTCTTGTACATTCAGAATTTAGGTGCTTTTTGTTTGTTTACAGTCCTGTACAAGTGTAGATCTACCCAACCTACAAATTACTCAAATTCGTGGACGACAACCTGACCCATGCATGGTAACCTAATGAGAAGGAAGCAAGGAAGGATTAAGGGCAGTTTGCCTTGCTCAAAGTCATTTTGCATTTAGAAGGATATAGTTGTGAGACCTGTTTCCTTGGTTTTTGGGGTATTTTTTGTTTGGTTGGTTTTTAAGTAGAAGAAAGTTTTTAGAATTATCACGTGCTATGCTTTTTCAGAATGATGGCTGAGAGGAACCTAGATGTAGTTTTTTCATAAAGCTGGAGGGGGCACTGGGCACTTTTGGTAAGAAGATCACTGTATCCCAAATACTGATTTAATTCCCAGGCAAAAGTAAAATTCAGTTACTTAGACATAATTAAAACATCACAGCTCAGTAAAGATGTGCTCATAATTGGCATCTTTTTTGAAGCATCTAAGTGTGATGGACGTGTACTCTCAGAGTCACAGATAATGATAAAAGACTGAGAATCTGGACAGGTGTAAGTGCAAGAGTTAATAAGACTTGGTTAGCTCTGATATGTCAGTGTTCTCCTTAAGTGTCCTCTTTCTTCAGATGGAGGGAAGTTGTCCATTGCGTCTGTGCTCATGGATCACAAGGCACATTAAGAAAACCTTTCCATCCCCCATCTCCCCTACCACCCTTTGTATGACTGAATCAAATCTGAGTATTCCAGGCATTCAGCCTTTATTCAGTGACAGCAAAACAAAATTACTTTTGAGATAATTCCAAGGCCATAATGCAGTTGTTTTGAGTAAAGGGATATAAGTTTCAAAGCCTGTAACCCAACACCAAGAATTCTTTACTTGGGTGGAGCCAACAGTAGTGCCAGGGCAGTTAGCTCAGGTGCCGAGAAGGCCTGCTCTGTGCAACACACAGCTCCTGGTATGTAAACTGTTCCTTTTGGTGTCAGATTTAGCTTCAAATGAGTTTAAAGGCATATAGTGAGTGGACAACTGCAGAAGGTAGTAGCAATGTTAGAGCTCTTTGTCCAAATGCACCTATTTCGTACAAGTTATTCATGCAAGTTATGTAGGCCTCTCCTGTTCTTTTCAAATTTATTGTAGCATTAAACTTATATTGCAAAAAGCTTTGATAATAGGAAGCAAGCTTAGATGTTTCCAAGATGTTAGTTGAAGAATAGCTTTCTTGAATTACTTGCAAGTCAACAGATACACACAGATACATTTGCTGTTAATAGATTGAGAAATGTATTTTTGAATTTGTATACATGTTACAGTAATATGTAAAATAGGTTGTATAACCAAGAATATTAAAAAGTATTCCTCAAGGATACTAAATTGTGGCCAGTGTCTGTCTTCGAAGCCTATGTTCAGGGTGCGTTTTATTTTAAGTCTCTGGAAGTGTTAAAGAAAAAAAACTTAGGATGTCTACAGTGATGCAAGATCCTTTCACTCTTCCTTTCAGATTTGGTTGCTGTCCTATGTCCTAAAGGTCCTCTTCGTATGCTAGTTGAAACAGCTCAAGAGAGAAATGAAACTCTCTTTCCAGCACTTATTTACTCCTGTAAGTACATTTTGTTCAGTTCTTTAAACTTGCAATCACCCACTTAGCTGAAGTGATCTTCTCATTTTTCTGTGTTTTAATAAGATATTTTTCAACTGGAATTTTTGGTCTCCACTTGGGCCTCGGTTTTCCTTTCACTGTGTAAGTGTGGAATGTCATTTGACTAAGATTTTTCAAGATAAAATCAGTATGTTGTATTACAAAATAAAACCAGGAAAAATGGTAACAGATCTTGTTTTGGACAACGTAACATGTCATTAGGCTGAAAACTAAGCCTATTGAAAGGGAATACTTGTTTTCAGTAAATATCAGGTTTCAGTGCTTAAGTAACCTGTATATTACTCCAATGAGTGTGACAAATTGCTAGGAAGAGATATGTTTATGGGACTATTTTCTCTGGGGCTTGTCTTTTTTGTTATGTTGTTTCTCCCTGTGAAAAATAACCTACTGAATTAAACTTGCTAATATGACCTGTGTATAAATTAGTACATAATTCCACTGTTTCTCAAGTTCTGTGTTGCTAGGTGTAATCATATGGATAAACAGTGGAATAGGGTAATCATAAGTCGTTATGCTACTGGTGCTCCAGACAGGCCTGTATTTGGAAGCAGGAAGTATGCTGTAGACTGGCTACTTCAGGGACAAGCTTACAGTGGAGAAAGTAGAGAGGTTTCTTTATCTGTCACTCTTGTTGTGTTTTACTTACACTGTGCACAGGTGCCTGTTAACCTTTCCTCTCACAAAAGAATAATGCTGAGAAACGACAAACCTGAATTAAAGTACATCATTTAAGTGTGGCATTTTGTTACCTTCTGATTGGAGAATATTTTGTGATGGAGGCAGAGAACAATTAACTTCAATGCAGGTGCTGCCTCTGGAACTGAATTATGACACTTTAATGTTAATAGACCTTTTTACTTACAGATAGAAGAAGTGATTAATGAAAAAAATAGAGAAATTGCTGATTGAGATTTTCAGAGTGAGCCGCATATATAGAAGTAATTACTCTGGCAGCAGCTGTCATAATTTTTATTCAATAAGGAATAAAGTTTTACTCACCAAATTCTGTAAAAGTGTTGTAGCTGGTACTGTCTGTGTTCCAGATATTTCTGTGATTTAATGAGAGTAAAATTGCCTGTTGGAAAAGGTATCAAAAAAACCCACGAAAAATGAGAAAGTGTTAACATCTATCCATTCTACCTCAGAATTGGATACATCAGAAAATATGATTAACTATGCTGTTGTGTTTTGGCTTTTTTAATAGCAACAATGATATGGCTAGTGAACATGGCTGAGGAAGATCCAGAAGCCCAAAGGAAGGCTTCAAAAAACTCCACTTATGATAAACAAGGTGAGTTTTTCTTTGACAACCTTTTATAGTTGTCACTTTATTGGAACAGTTGTTAATACATACTAGTGTTTTAACTTTTTAAGTGTCCAGGTTGCTGTATAAGGGGGAAAGCATGGCGGCCTAATTAGGAATACTGAATCTGTCAAGACTTAAAAAATTACTTACGTACTATGCATTCATTTTTCCAGGACCCATAGTGTTGGTGCTGAAATTACTCCCAATAAGCAGTTACTGGTGGAGCTTAATTTTTTGTCATTAGGAAGATATAGTACAATACTTATTTGTATTAAAGAGGAAAGTATTTTAAAATACGGGGTTTATTTATGTGTGCTATTGAAGCAGAGTAGAGTTTCTGAACTGAAGGTGCTTGAAGGTATCTACATATATGTAACTTTCAGTGAAGTTCTATTTTACTGGAAAATTAAATTATCTCTTGACTAAAGAAGCTAGTGCAATGTTAGATGAGAGTTTATTTCTTAAATTTTGATCTTTAAGTCACCCCAGGACTTCCACCGTTATGAGGGAGTACTCCTGAATGCTAGGACTTGAATGCAACATGTAGATGCTATGATTGCAGAGTGCACAATGACTCCTGATTGTTTAAATAAGTATTAAAATCCTAAGTGAGAATGTTTTGTGATTGCCTGTGTCAGAATTAAATGTTACAAAATATGATGGCATACCTCTTTTTCCCTTATTCTTCTATGATCTTACATGTGGAGAGATAAATTTTAGAAAGCAAAATTTTGCAGGAGGTCTTAAATGTCTTTCTTCCTTTGAGCTCCGGCAAGCCAGACTCAGAATGAAGGTGCTGAAGCAGATGATGGTGGCTTTAGTCAGGAATGGCAGCAACAAAGAGACAATAGAATAGGACCCATTGAATCAACACCGGAATCACGTGCTGCTGTTCAGGCTCTGCCCAGCAACTCTCAAACAAGTGAAGACCCTGAAGAACGTGAGTATGGGGTACTGTGCCTGAAAAACTAAATCTAAATCTGGATCTACTCAGTCATCCCACTGCATTGGCAAAATTGCTCATTAGTTCGATGCAGAGATTCAAAACTTCAGTAGCATGAGCTGTTCTCAGACCGTTACACAGTCAGATGCATTAGCTTCTCTCTTTTTCATGCAATGTTCTGCTGTGTATCACCCCTTTTGGACTATAGGCCCTGTAGCTGTAGTCATTGCACTATTTTTTACAGCTCAAGATTAAGCTGCTGTAATCTACTCTGTACAAACCAATGTTTCAGCAGTTAAAAGGTGTTTTAGTGCTTAGGAGTTTTTCATGAATACATTGTTCTTGACATTTATTGGAGGCCTGTTGAGAGTATGGTTGCCACTTTTATGCATTTTCTCCCTTTTTTCTTACCCCTTTTTTTTTTTTTTAAACTCAGTGATCAACCAGGCATACACCTCTCTTTTGATATCTGAGTTCCTCTTGGAATTTTAAAGTGAGTTTTGGGCTGGACTGTAGTACGACAAAATAATCAATAGGCCTAATGAAAATACCTAGTCACCTAATGTTGACCTTTCTTAGTTAATATCTTATACTAAAATCTCGGACAGTGAAATAGCATTCAGGAAATTTTATAGTGCTTGCAGAAATAATGGAGTATTTTGCTTCCAGAGTTGCTGCTAAGGTGATAATTACTATTTAAAAGAATAAGATGTTAACTCATGAATTTTCGTAAACCTCGCATCCTGGACTAAATATGTTGAGTTTTTGCCTCTGTTACGTGTAATCACACACCAGTGCTTATAAGAAATACCTTCTTAAGAATTCTGTAGGAAAATTGGGAAGGCGGTGGAATATTTTGCTATGTGTAGCTTTATAACTGGCCAATTAAACATAATCTGTCAGGGATTTATTTGTTTTTCCCCTCCCTCAACCGGCCCAAAGGAATTCCACTTCAGTATTCTGTTGAATTTGACAAGTCAACCAAAAGTGCATACCCCTCCACAAACACAATTAAAAATATGTGAGTTTGTATATATTACATTTATATGTCCAGGAGACTAGGAATATCAGAAAATTACAATTATAGGATGAATTAATTGAGTAATATAGTATTTCTAAGCCATTTTGTCCCACAGGAATTTATTACTTGATTCAGGAGTGGTACTAATTTTGAGAATGTTTCTTTTAGCAAACCTCCTTAATAGTTAATGCAAATCCATATTATTCATTGACAACTACTGATGTGTAATATTAGTACTATACTCAATATAGTCAATGCTCCATATGTTCACTTTGCAGGAGGAGTAAAGCTAGGTTTAGGAGACTTCATTTTCTACAGTGTCCTCGTTGGCAAAGCCTCTGCAACAGCAAGTGGAGACTGGAATACAACTTTAGCATGTTTTGTAGCCATATTAATTGTGAGTATAACATAATATTAAAATAGAAGTAGTTTCTGTTGTTCATCAGGGCCAAAGTCAAAACTGCTACATTTTGTCTTCAATTTTGTTTATTGGGTGACCAGACTGAAGACTGATGAGGACTTTAGCTGCGATTTTCATTGGCTGTACATCTGTCACTTAAGCCTTTAGTTTATGAAGACATAAACTGTATATTTTATTTCTGAAGGATTAATGTTTATATATATAATCTTTTGCTTGTCAGAGTTCCCTAATTTTTCCATGTCTTTTTTTGTGTTTTCTTTTTTTTTTTTGTTTGTTTTTGTTTTTCCTTCCCCTCAGGGTCTGTGCCTTACACTTCTGCTTCTTGCCATCTTTAAGAAGGCCTTACCAGCTCTTCCAATCTCCATAACCTTTGGGCTAGTTTTTTACTTTGCTACAGATAACCTGGTACAACCCTTTATGGACCAGCTAGCATTCCATCAGTTTTATATATAGCAGACTTGATGCTGAAATGGGTATTCGTAGCAGATCCGGAAGAAGGAAAAATGTTGTTTTTCACAAAGTTCTCAAGTGAGACTGAAGTTAATTACTCAAGATTCAAAGCCTGAATTACTGCAACTTCTTCTGGTGGTGGTTTTTGTTTTTCTTTTTTCCTGAAACAACTGCTGCACTGGGCACCATACGAATTTTCCTGTGTGAACATGGCTTCTTTCTTGATGGCCAGTCTAAGCCAGGTTCTATTACATCAGTGCTTCTCTGGTACTCATATCTCTGGTAAGGACCACGTATGTGAAAACTGGTAATGCTTCCACCAGCAATGTGATCTCTTACCACAGGATGATTGTTTTCACAGCATTAAGTGTGCTCAGGACTTCCTTGGTGTTAACAGAGGAAGCTGATGAATCACATGGAACTTGTCCCTGCACCTGCCTGAAGAGAGAGAGCCCAATCTGGACTTCTTCAGCAGTGATTTTTTTTTGACAGTCCAGTCCTGGCTCTGCTTTGTGTAACAAGAAAGGACTTCTTAGCAATTTGACAAAGGGAGAAAGTACTGTCACTCTGAGAGTGCTCGCTGATTTCATAGCCTTTGTGCCTGGGTGTGTTTGGTTTAGTAAATTTAAAAGCGCTTTTCCCTCCTCTCCCCACTGAAACTAGAGCCTCTTCTCAGTTTTAATACTTTGTATTCTCAAGCATGGAGTGCACCTTCTGTACACCTGCTCCGATTTATGTAGCTGCTTAGACTTGGACTGAATTATTTGGTATTACAGGACCATAGGGTCCTAATTTGGATCTTACAGTCTAAAAATTTAATAAACTACATTGAAAAGCAATTTCAGAACTTACTCTTTGTGCTCTTGCAAATCATTTTGCTAGAACACCATTTCAAACCCTGCGTTTGAAAATAGTCATGAACAGCATGGATTCCATTGTTCATGTATATTCCTTCTGTTGAAATTCTATGAAATAAGTAGGCATTTGTGGCAGTCCCAGATAAAGTTTAGCTTGTCAGATCTAGAGATCAAAGTGCTATTAAAAGCACTTCTAATGCATCACTGAAATTCGTCATCAGAAATATGGTTTACAGTTCTGTTGACTTGAAGTACTGGTCACTCAACTGTCTAACACCTCAGACTGGGCAGGGATTTTTTTGTTCAGTATCTTTATTGGTGAGGATACTGAAGTTAGGGAAACATTGCTTAATGTTACCAAGGAGCAAAATTTATGACCCCCTTCACTTGAATTACGTCTCCCATGAGGAACTGAAGATTGGAGAAGTGAAAGACAATATCACCGAAGATAGGAGACTTTGAACTTCTTACGAGAAGAATCTCTTCATACCATAAAACTGCTAAAATTCTCTTCTTCATTTAAAGAACTTGTTTACGAATAATTGCTTTGAAATGAGACTTGTGTGAGATGAGCTTGGTTTTGCCATAGGCTCTTACTCTGTACAAATAATTTTTTTCCTTGGGAAGCATAGGGAGTGGATGGGCATTTGATTTTACTTGCATCTTGATACTGGAGTCCTTGCCACGTAAAACACCTGTCAAAATCCTGACAAAAGCTCCTTTTACCTTTTTTCCTGGGGTTTTTTTTCAGTGCTTATAGATTCAAAGGACTGAAACATCAAAGATGCTCACCAACCGTTGCCCAAATAAAGGAAGACAGGCTGTGATTTATAAATCTGCTTTAAAACCAAGAAGGGCTTTCTTTGATTGTCCTTGGTAATGTATGTCTCTTTTCCAGTATGACTTGCTAACCGTAGTGTTAGCATTTACATTTTCATAAAATATATTGTCTTGTCTCATTGAAAGTACTTTTATTCATGTCATTTATGTGCAGATTTGTTGTGGATAGCATTAATAAACTAACAACAAAATGGCTTACAGTAACTTTTCAAGTCAAACTTGCTTGTTTTCTGCCTTGTATCACTGTTCCATATTTTGCTGCAATGAAGTTTGACTTACAGCAGGTTGGTTGCTTGGGGTTTTTTGTCATTTTTTGTTTGGTTGGTTTTTGGTTGGTTTTTTTTTTTTTTTTTTAAACAGCACTTTGAGTTGGTTTTATACCATTGTAATTTGTCTCTTTCCTGAGCATTATATATAAGAAAATTCCCTTGTGTATTTTACTGGGCACCCCAGCTATAGTTTCATTGTATAGAACAGGTGTGCTAAGAGTTGGCATCAGTGGTGTTTGTGTTTCTTTTTTGGCTTCAGTATGCAAGCCTTCTCGCGTATTTGAGTGAGTGTTAGATGTACAACCCAAGGAAGAGCTCAGAACCCTCAAACACTAAATTGCCAGTCTTCCACTCCCCAGAGCTTCTTCTGTTATGCTGCAGTTTTAATCTTTGAGCTAGTGTAGAGTTGCAGTGGTGGAAGCTATAAAATTTGGATTTGCAGATACTGTTCAAGTTTGTGTTTGAATCTCAAAATAAATTCAGAAGGGAAATTACTTTTCAAGCCTAGGCAGTTTTATGTTGAAAGACACTGCTTATTACCAGCTTTTAGTCCACCATCAAAACCCAGATTACATTTTCTAGATCTGCCTTAGACCTAGTCATGGTAGCTTGTGTTTCAAATGAGATCTTGCCACTAAAGATTATCTCAGTACTTGGGTCCATATAAGGTTCAGTCAACAGTAGTTTTTGTTTGCATCTGGGTTGTTGCTCCACAAGTGTGAAGGTTGTGTTACATTTCTCTTGTTTGTCTTGAAACACCAATCTAATTTGAGGTCATGACTCATCTTGGTTAGATTGTTATAACTGGCAGACTACTTATCAGAAGTCTTTACTTTTGAGAGAGTTTTCATTATTATTAAATTAATATGTTAATGACAGCACATTCGACTGTGGCTCTGAAAGAACCATTGTGTAACCCTAGTAGCTGGATTCATCTCCTTTGTGCTCAAGTAGACTGATGGTAACTGTTGAGTGACTGCTTCGGTGTTCATGCTTTGAAACTGGGTGTCATGGTAGCTTTCACTCGCCTTTCAGCTTACATCAGTGATAAGTCTCCTTCTTTGGCCGAGCTTCAAATAAATATATAAATGAGAAAACATAATAACAAATTATAGACTTGCCTAAAATCCACACACTTCCATTTCCCCTTTTTTTTNTTTTTTAATTTTTTTAATTTTCTCATGGGAGACTTAATCCAGGGCAAAAAAAAGGAGACCCATGGAAGCTGGTCTTACAGCAAAGTGTATAATGCTGTTGTATCTGTGTGTATGGCTACTCAAGTTCAACATCATCTATGTGAGGTGCATTTTGAAGGTGTAAGCACCTGATACTGCAGCATGTTCAGGATAGTTCTGACTGGGTAGATGATAACTTTGAGCCAAATAATCAAGGGCTGTGCTCCACTCAAAATGGCTGATCTCCTCAATGTACAAAAGCAAACAGACTATTTCAGGCATAGGAGACTGGTGCTTCTTGGATATATAGATATATATCTGTACCTATAGACATATAGATACATGTACTCTGGACCTGTAGATGACAACCCTTCTGCCACTAGTGCAGTCAAAGATTAAATATGCAGCAGTAAACTTTGTTTGGTCATTGGAAATGTTGAAAAGTGAACTAGAATGGAAATCTTTTACATTCAAAGTATTGACTCTTTTGTTTTTTTACAGACACTGGTTTGTACATAACCTGAACTGAATGTGAATGTTTTTTAAACACTTTTCCGGTTCTAGATAAGATACAGTTTTTATAGATGATTGCGAATTTTCTTGGATTTGTCTAATCATTAAAATAAAAGTTGCATGGATCCTGACTCATCTGTCTTTACTACACTGATTTAGAGCCATCACTTAAAGCTCTTGAAGGCATAAACACTCTGGGTATTTTTATTCAACATTTAATGAGTAAGATTCCTTTCTTAAGACACTTAACTGCTTTATTTTCCAGCAGAAGAGCTTCAACTGATGCTGTAGAAGTACCTTCTTAAGCTCCTTTAAAGAACTGGTCAAAGCTTATTGCAAAGCATCCATAAGGTGTAATTAAGGCATGAAAAATGATACAAGATTATTCTTGTATACCACAATTGGCACAATGAAGATTACCAGGAAAAACACATAGGAAACTTGGAAAGAAAATACTTAATGAACACTGTCATGTATTGTTATTTTGTTGTCAATTTCTTATTGTTGAAAAAGAGTTTTTTTCCCTAGTGGCATTTTTTGGCATTTTTGTTTTGAAAAAGTATTCATTGCAAAGCTCGAATTTGTTTGAGATTACTATCTCCTATTGAAAATGTTTCTTAGGGGGATTAACTTGTCTTTGCATGAAAGATCTGCATGGAAGACCTAAGGAAAGGTCTGTCCTGACAAGTAAAGTACAGGTGGTAGGAGGCCTGCATGGACGACCAAGGAGTTCCTGACTGAGCCCAAACAGGAAGTGGAGAAATTGTTGGAAGAAGGGGTGGATAACCCAAAAGGAGCAGAGTTGCTTTCTGATCTTGCAGGGATAGGGTTAAGGAAAGCCAAGGCCCCTCTGGAGTTGCATCTGGGAGGAGATGTAAAGGGCAAGAAGGAGGAATTCTGCATTTGCATAATGGCTAAAGGAAGACTCAGGAAATAAAGGTGTCACCCCTGCTGAATGGGGCAGGGGAATTTGTGACAAATGACATGGAGAAGGCTGAGATACTTGTTGCCTTCCTTGCCTCAATCTTTGTTAGTAACACTGGCCTTAAGACAGATCAGAGGGGAAGTCTGGAATAAGGTAGACAACCTTGGTGGAAGAGGTCAGGTTAGGGAGCTTGCAAACAAACTGGATGTTTAGGTGCATATGAAGCCTGACAGGTTGCATCCATGAGTGCAAAGGGAGCTGGCTGACATCACTGCAAGGCCACTCAGTTATCTTTGAATGGTCATGGCAGTTGGCAGAGTTTCCTGAAGATTGGAAGAGAGCAAATTTCAGTCCTATCCTGAATAAGAGCAGTAAAAAATGATGGGGAAGCTACCAGCCACTCAGCCTCACCTCAGTCCCTGGGAAGCTGACATGGAAAATAATCCTGGAAAGCACTTCCAAGTACATGAAAGACCAAGAGGATGATTGGGAGTAACTAGCATGGATTTATAAAGTGAAAATCATGCTTAACCAACCTTATTGCTCTCTACAATGAGCTGAGTGTCATGCTGAATGAGGGGAGTATGGTTGATGTGATGATACTTAGACTTTTACAAAGCTTCACACCATCTCCCATAACTTCATTATAGACAAGCAGACAAAGTATGAGTTAGATAAGTGGATAGAGAGATGGACTGAAAACTGGCCCAGTGCTCAGGCCCAGAGGGTTGTGATCAGCAGCACCGAGTCCAGTTGGAGGCAAGTCATTAGTGGCTTATCACAGGGCTCCATACTGGGAACAATGCTGTTCAATTTCTTCATTTATTATTTGGATGATGGAATGTACCCTCAGCAAGTTTGAAGATAATGTGATCATTGGAAGCAGTGGCTGATAGGCCAGCTGACTACGCAGCATTTAGAGAACCTCAACAGGCTGAAGAACTGGGCAGAAAAGAATCTCATGAAATTTAACAAGGGAAACACAAAGCCATCCATTCTGAGGATGAGTAACCCCAGGCACCAGTACATGCTGGGGTCTGATCAGCTGGAAAATAGTATTTTATCTTACTGAGGGTAAATACTCAACCTGAAGATACAATCTAATATGCTAATTTAATGACTCATTTGTTTTCTTACCTAATTCCATTTTTAAATGTAATCTTTTGGGATTAAGTAAGTTTCCTTTGTTGACAGTGTCAGCTCTCATGAAGAATTCAGTTTGGTCTGTAGCAGTTACTGCTAGGTATTTTTTAATTACCAAGACATCTCAGTGTTATATTTAGGGCCAGGTTCTGGCCTGTAAAAATGTCAGAAATTTGTGAACTCTACAGAGAAAAGAATCTGCTTTCATTGACAGGAGCTAATAGAACAGATTTGGATAAGGAAACAATCAATCACCTCCTGAGTTTTACAATCTGTATTTGTTTCTCTTTAAATCCTGATTTGCTGCAGGAAGGTCAAGAGACATTGATGGATAGTACCAATGTAATTGGGTTAGTTTTGATTTTTCTTTGTTTTGAAATATGCTTTTGATCTCAACTGGCTGAAGTAATGAATGGACTTCTGTGTTCATATTAATTTTCTGATTTCAGTAGTGTTAGATAAGGGTAACCCACTTTGATTTGGGTAGTGCTGCTGTCAGAATTAAGCATTGTACTTGCTGGTTTTGTTGTACAGGTCAACATGAATGTACTTGGAGTATGCCTCAGAGCACAGCTGGGTATTCATTGAATGTAGCAGCTGCATATTTGATGGAATCAATGGTTTATTTAACCATCCTCAGCAATAAAATGCTAATCACTAATACAATAGCATACTCAACTGAAGAAATGTCCTGCTGCAATTTGGTTATTGTCAGATTTATGCCCTGGGCACAAGCCTCACTGATAATGTTTGGTAATGAACTGTGTGACAAATTTACTTCCAGTTGTTACTATGAGGAAGGAATTAATTCAGACTTAGACACAACAGAATACCTGTCAGAAAGATTTTTAAGGCAAAAAAATGGCAGCGTGGAGCAGGTAGAGGGCTGATTGGACCCCACTGTGCACAGAGTGAGGTGATCACTGAGGGCAGTGCCTGTCCTGGTGTCTGCAACCAGTTCCCAGCAATAATCACTTCTAAGGCTGTAATCACAGCCACCTGGCAGCACTGCCTTTTTTACTGCGTTCTATTTTTAGTGCTTGTAACAAGGGATTAAAGAGCATGACAAAAATACACACTTAAAAAAAAAAAAAAAAAAGACTTATAAAATCATTTCTTTTTAGAGGACTGTCTTTAGTACTTGATGAATCCTGTAGGGGAGGCATGTGTGGATTTCCAGTCTCTGCTAAGGTTTTGAAACTATTTTAAGAACAGCAGAACCTAGCTGTTGTCATAGTAGCAATAAACCTTTTAATCCCACTTCCTCTGGAGATGAAGCTGTTGTGTACTTAATCTGCTTAAAGATTGTCAAGGCTGTTTATGTGACGGGGAGCTAGGGATACAGTACTGAGAAGATGCTACTTGTTGCCCTCCGTTTGGTGCTTTTTGTTTACATCTGTAGTGTTTGAGATTTGCTGAGAGACAGGTTTTATGACAAGCTGGGAGGAGAACAGTTACCTGGGAAGCCAGCCGTCATTTATGCCAGTGTTTGGCATTGACAACTTGTTGTCATGGTTAAATGAAACTGTTCCTAGGTAGTTCTGGGCAAGGGCTTGCAAATATCATGGTTCTCCTATAGTTTTAAAGCATCCTTTTTGAGGACTCCCTTTCATCCTCAGTGCTTCCATTCCTTCCATCCTCTGAGGGTCCCGAATCAACACTGAGTCATATTTCTATAATACTGACTAGTGAACACAATTAAAAATTCCTTGAAGTGTTTGTATAATGCAGAGTGACTTGTTCTTAAATGCACAACAGGTAGTCGAGAAATCCAAAACAACTGACAGGTTCTTCAGCTGTTTTTTGGAGATTAGTTTAGCTGGATAAGAGAAGTCTTTAATGTCATGTCAAAATAGTCATTATAATAGAATTTGGCGTCCTGAACGAGAAACAACTTTAGTGTTTGTTCACATGTATCTAGAACTAAAAGATTATTTCCTTCTCACCAGATCAAATTTCTAAATAATGGATGACATCTGTGCCATTACCAGTTTATTTGGTGTAGTATGCTTACAATACTGGATTACATATTCTCATGTTCTACAAATAAGTAATGTGCATCTTTTCTTTGAACCAGTATTTCAATTCATTATGTACTGAATAATAGCAGCAGTTTTTACTTCTTTGTTTTCCAGAAGACTGCATGTTCTTTCAGGGTGAACGCTCAGTCTTTAGGAAAAAAATCACACTACAGAACGAATGAATGTTTCTAAGGTTATTTATTTGCAAATTTAAAAAATACGTATTTGCTCCTATATAACGTTTTTATTACAGATAATTGTTTTTTACTCATTCACCTCCTTTCCAGCAGCTCTTAATTCAACATGACATGGAAAGATATCTTAGGCAAACCATTGACTATTATGTCATCATCAGATCTAATTACTCTTCAGGGTGCCTTGAGTTCTGTGCATTTGATCTGCCCTTGCAGGCTTTGTAGATCCTGACTGGTCTCTAAGGGATGCACTAAGGGATGGGAAAGATGTTTCCTTCTTCTTTCCCCTTCCTTCTCACATTGTTGACCTCAGGTACTGTGGAGAGGGAGCCCCCCAAGATGGAACACAGGCCAAGGAGGCTGGGGTGTGGGTGAAAGCCCTTTGCATGATCCCTCGTGGTCCCCAAGAGGTGACCTGTAACTCCTTACCAGAAGACTGATTAGGTGTGATGGAAGATATTGTTTGGAAGCCTATGGAAGCTTTCCAGTCTGACACTCTGAACAAAACAAGGTCTTCTTTAGAACAGCTTCTCTTTTGAAATATTCTTAACATGTAAAAATAATCATTAATACTTTCCACTATTTTATTTATTTTGAAGAATTCAATGCTGTTCCACTTTGGAAATTTTTTCACCTCAAATATTAATGAGGGAACCATTTCTTCCTCTTCTTAGACAGTAAAAATCCTAGTAGATGGTTGGGGAGGGGTTTTTTCAGCTTAAATAAGCAACTTGTCACTGCTTGGTATTTTTGCTACCCAGTTGATTTCTGAAGGAGAAATCAACCCAGTTTAGGGATAACTCTGTTAAAGGTATCAGTTTTTCTTTACTGAGCTGTATTATGCTGAATTAATTCTTTTGATCTGACTGCTGATTAGATGGAAGCAGAATGGAAAAAGGTACCTCTGTATTCATTAATACCTCTCTAGGCACCTAGAGTATTGAGACATATTAATTGTGTCAAGGGTTTTGATCATAATTTTGGGTAGGCATCCTTTTGGTGCAGTATTTTAGATCACAACCTGTAAATCATGTAGTTTTATGTGCAGCTAAACTCAAGTTCTACCAAATTGCATGAGATACGGTTAATGGTTACAATAGTAGCTAAAATTAAATCTCACTAAATCTTTTAATGAGAGAGCAGATTTTATCAATAGTCTCTAAACTCTGCAGGATGAGATCATCATTATGTCAATGTCTTACATAGTGCTGAGTATTTTGACATATGTAACAATAGTATTTGTATTTTATTAGAAACAAATCAAGTAGCTGGGAACAAATGTCTCCCACTCCGGTGCACAAATGGTCAGTGCCTCCGGGTGCTGCTTGGTCTTTAGTGGGGGTTTTTTATTGGATTTGGGGGTTTTGGTTTTTTTCAAGTGGTTTTAGTATAGAGATGAGAGCTCTTTATGCTTGAACTTGTAATGAGTTTGTATAAAATGCATTTACTAAGTGGACATCCTAGATAGTGAAGCACAGAGCTTGCAAATGCTGCACTGGCTGCCACTGGGGATAAACCAGGGGTGAATTAAACGGCTGCAAGAAAAAACAGTGTGGAGGGCTCTAACACTTTCAGTGGAGTTACTGAATTACTGTATGTCTTTCCAAAAAAATAATTTGTTAAAAAAATGACCATTGCTAGCTGGAGATGATAACCTTACACTAGCTACTATGAGACAGTAAAGTGCTGTCTCCCACTACAGTTGTGTGAATGTTGTATAGGACATCTGTGTCTGTGACTGATAAAACTAGAAGTATATACAGCAATGTAAGTATGTGCCTGAGAAGATAAGGTATGTGTAACTTTATTCTGCAGGGTTTGTACCAAGTGGCTTGCTTCATCAGCCTGAGCAGTCATTTAAAAGCCATTCTTGTTGAGGTTTGCAGTTTTTTCTTTCCATTTAAACTTCTAGGCTAAGAGTTGTCCCCCTTGTGTTGCTGAGAAAACTCCAGAGAGTGAGGTAGCTTAATGATATTTTCCACAAATGTTCCCAGGGCCCCTTTTAAATATACTAGAAACTGGAATGTCCACAGTCTGCTTTCATATGGATACTTAAAAGAGTGTGATTTTTGTGTCTTCCCTTCAGAATCTCAGAGTTATGCACATGATAGGAAGACTTCATTTCTAGCTTGTGAGTGCCTCTGGGTGAGTGGAACAGTTGATTCTCTTTGGCTCAGAGACCTGTGAAAAAAGCACAAGTATGAACCATCCGCAGCTTGGCAGCCTCATACTATCATTTGCTTCTAGAGCTAAAACCAGCATAGCTGAGTATGGTGTTGCACTCAGATGTGGCAGCTCCCACCCATTAGGGGAAAGCATGAGAAGTTTCGCTTCTACCCATGCCACTTTCTGAAATTTTCCTGTGATCCACAGAAGCAGGAGTGGGTGTTTGTTCCCTGTGGTTGCTCCCCTGTTCTTAACTAGCTCCGTGTTTCCGTGTTTCCTTCTTTCATATATCTCAGACTCATATGCAGAGTGAAAGGTGGAACAGAGAAAGAAAATGCACAAGAGGGTTGATAGATTAAGCAATAGTGTCTCTCAATGTAGCATGTACTGTAGTGAGAGGTTTAACACCAATTTTTCTTGATTAATATGGCTATGAAATGACCAGAGAGGCACCATTTGGCTGAAAGCAAAGAAATCACTGATGTTTTCAAAATACAATTACACAATCAGGCCCTTAGTAATTACAGAAACATTCTTCCAGCTGAGGTGTCTTCCCTGGAATGTGCAGAGAACCTGGGCATGATTGCAAAAAAGTCCTAGAAATATCTTGCCATGCAGTTTTCAATCCTTCTTAAACTTGTTTCCTAGAGTTCACTTTTTTTCTTTTTTTTAATATCAGCATCTTCTCTGGACACTTGTCAAAGTTTTAAGGTGGTTTTTGGCCTCTTTATGACAAAATGTCCAGAAAAAACATTAAATTTTTTCTCCAGTGAGGTGGAGGGGGAAGCAGGAGGTACATCATCCCCTTATAGTGCAATGCCTCTATGTAATACAGTCTAGCAATGCTTTATTATTTTGCCCTGCTATGTTGTGTCACTAATTTCTGTCTTAACATGCTTTTTCCCCCAACACTCCTAAGACTGCTGTTTGCTGTGTGTCCTTCTGCACTGAATTCTTGTGGTTTGAATTGGGTTTTTTTTTTGACAGGTATGCTGTTCTGCATGTTTCCCCAGCTGAATTCACTCTTGGTGTTTGCCTCTTCCTGTGGACGTCTGCACCAATGGAACATTAACATTGACTAAAGGTAAGAAACTACAGTTCAAGTTAGTCTTGTCACTGTATTTCTCTAGGTCTAGTGATTTTTCCATTGTTCTCCCACTGCAATTTCCATGAGCATGCTTTTAATTCCTACTCCTTCATTAAAGAATATTTTAAATCAAACCAAGCAGAGTAATGATTCCCATCTATCTTTATAGAAACTCTTTGTGCTACTTCTTGTTTTCATTTTACATTGTTATTTCAGTAGTGTCTCTTACCCCATTTCTGTTGCCAAGATTCTGTCTGTATCCAAGGCAACTTAAGTAACTTTGAGAGTAAGATAGAGGTGATGTATCAATTACTAATATGCAAGTAGATGACCTCTGTGGCACTTGCTTTATGCATCATTGTAATTCTGCTTGATTTAATCTGTTTGGGTGCAGTGTGTACAGTTGTGGAGACAAGGAAGATTCCACACTAATGAAGACCTGCTGTTTTGTAATGCTGCAGCATGTTCAAGCCTATTCCAGTGCCATGTGCATCATGTGGGATCTGGGCTGACAGCCAGTGCAAATGTTTCTTCAAGGACTTCAGGACATATTCTAATTATGTTTAGATTCTACCACTCTCTTTTCATCTGAAGGATGTCACTCTGCTCATTTCAAAGTATGGTGCAAAGCATTCCATCTGCCAGGATGAGAGGGGTCTGCTGGTGCACTTGTGTGAGAGGCAGTAGGATGGCTGGCTTTGTGAGCGACTCTTTAACCCCCAGCTGTGAGAAGTCCCAGGCCTTTGAACATTGTCAGAGCTTGGCCAGCATCCAGCAGTGTTTTCATTCAGTGCTGGAGGAGATGTACAATTTCCTGGAAGAAAGAGCTTCATTTCTCTGAGCCTAGCAGGGGAGAAGGGGGAATGAGTTGTAGGAGGAAGCATCTGAAATTCTCTGTAGCTGAAAAAAGCAACATTTTGTGGAGAATAAGAAAAACTATATGGGGGAGCTACACATGTGAACATACATATTTTCTCTCTACCTGGTATTGCATGTACGTGATGGGACTACAGGATCTTACACAGGGATCTTTTTAGGGGGACTTGGAATTGCAAAACAGCATGCAAGAGTAAAGGCCATTATGCAATACTGTGCACTGGCACATAATTCTGCGTGGTGAATACTGTGAGGACAGATCCATGTCTATGTGCTGTATGGCAAATGAGACTCTGCATTTCTGTGAGTGTATGAAATAGACTGAGGGCTTTTGAAAAGGTGCAGACTCAGCCTGGAGGAAATGTTCCTGATGAGGGGAGGAAGTAGAGACTTGCTTTTCTGTCCTTACTTTGCAAGTTACCCAAGGGCAAGCCTGTGCTCCTGCCTCTACTGTGGTCTATGCCCTTTGGCCAGATGAGCAGTACAAAATTGCATGGATTCTTTCTTGGAGAGCCACGTGCATTAACACCTCAGCCAAATTAATTTCTCAAGGGTAATATTGTTACATCAGATCATTAGCTTATTAATTATTCTTATTGTCTAGGCAAATGCATTAATTAACTGGATACATAAGAAAGTCTGGGTCAAACTTCAGAAAGTCGGCCAGACTCTCTTAATCCTTTGTGGCTGCTGAGATCACTCTCCTGTCTGGTGTGACCCGAGTAATCAGTGTATTGAGACTGGCTTGTCTTAGTCCTGATTGAGGTTCAGTAGTGCTCAGCGGCCATTTGACACTCTGTTGTGGGTAGCAAGTGTGCACAGGAACAAGTTTTTGTGTGAATTCTGAGGCCCATGTTACTGATGAAGCTGAAGTGAGGGAATGGGTACCAGGATTTAAAATTCCTGGCCTGCATGTACCTAACAGAACACAAGCCACATTCAAGTGGTACACGGCCCAGTAGCTGTAGTTGCCACTGACTGTAATAACCATTGTGAATGCCTTCAATAGAAGATGAGGCACAGGCTGTTGCGGTGTTTGTTGTTGGATAGAGCTTCTGGGAAACAAACAAGGAATTTTCATTTGTTCCCTCCATCTTGTCCAAGTATGCGATTAGGAGAGATGAAAAGAAACTGAGGCTAATTCTCTGCCCATACATGGCTTGTGTTGCTGTAAGCTTGCTTACCTCAGTATATGTAAGATGAAAGTCAGGCTGTGCTCTTGGGACTGGGTGCACAAGACTGGAGTAGGCATCTGGCTTGAAGAGGTTCCTTTGTACTTTAATGGGTACTGCAAGAGTTTCCCAAGAGAATTCTTCAGATGAAAGCTGTTTTTCTATGGACAGGCTGCACAGTCTCATTATTGCTCTGGCTTTTGCTGCACAGCACATATGTTACTGCAGGGTTGTCAGCCCCTCAGTCGATTTCTACAGAGCAATAAAAATAAGTAGATTAACCAAGCAAAGAAGATTAGAGACACTTTGGGAAAGGAAGGAAAGGGAAGGGAGGCGGATGAGCAAGAGGGAGTATAAAAAGAGACCACAAGACTGTGATTGCCAGACTTCCTGGTGCATGTTGCACAGGGTGGCTTTCTTTGTCCCTTTCGGGTTTGGGTTGGGCAGGCTGAATAGAACTGATCCTGACACCATGTCCAAAGAGAAACTGGAGTCACTGGTCAAGAACATGGAGATCATGCTCTCTGAGGTAGAGCAGCTGAAGATCCACTGCACCAAGCAGACGGAGGAGGTGAACCAGGTGGTCCAGGAACTGCGCCGAGAGAACAGGGAGCTGACAGAGAAGTACGAGCTCATCTGTCAGGACCTCAAGGAGGCCAAGGAGGCCATTGCCCAGCTGCAGGACACCAAGTTTGCCTTTGAGGCAAAGGAGCGGCAAGCACAGAAGCTCAACCGGCAACTGTGAAGCGGTAGGAAACAGAAGCAAGAGATTTCTTACCCTGATCTAAGTGTAAACAGAAACCTTCCACCGCTGCAACTGAAAATCCCTGGATTGGTAAAAGCAACCTTTTCCCTTCCACCTCAGACTGAACATGTGTGCTGAAAAGAAGTCATCTCTTTGTGGAGGCAAGATCTCAGGCGCAGCTGGAATTCTGCCCCAGAAGGCTCCTTCCTTTGTTACTGAGTAAAGACCTTATTATGCTGGGAGGGAAATCTCATTCCAGAATCCCTTGTCCGAGGTCTGAGCCATAGGCATACAGAAGTGGCTGCCAGGATCTGGGCACCTTCTCATGCCCCATAGGGGTTGCTCAGGGACAGAGCCTGGGAAAAGAACTGTCTCTGCCTTGAGCCAGGGGAGAGAGCTG
Source organism: Formicarius rufipectus (assembly GCA_013399695.1). NCBI lineage: Eukaryota > Metazoa > Chordata > Aves > Passeriformes > Formicariidae > Formicarius > Formicarius rufipectus. Next base: position 1,575,258 of record VXAU01004626.1, on the reverse strand, counting down.
TGCTGTGAGAGAACTGCTGAGATGGAGAGAAGGATCATCGTCTTGACAGCCCCTGTTGCTCTGTTTTATTGCTAACTTTTCTCAACTGTGCAGTGAGGCTGTAATGCTGTTCTTAGTAGGGTGTCAGCTCTCTTGCTGCCTGATGCTGGAAGATATCCTCAAGAGTTTATATTGTGCCTCATGCTTCCAAGTACTTGCTGTCAAGGGCACGTTAGTCCAGAGGATCTTTTAAAGCTATTACAGTCAGTCTTGTCCTCTTCCAATTCCAAGGTGAAATATAAGAACTGGAAAGGTTTCTGTCTGAATTTCCATTTCAATAGCATTAAATCCTAATGACTCCATGTTTAGTATGCTAGAGTTTGAACCTCTGCTGAATATAACACTTTTTTAACCAAAGAGCTATGTTTTGGCACTGGATTTACTTTTCTTTAGCAGAAGTAATGTGTATAGATGGACTGGGAATTACTAGGGATAAATGTATGCGGAGCATGGGGGTGAGAACTGCTTGTCAGAGGTTTTGCTTTCAACTTTTTTCTTTTCTCCTGTCTCTCTTAAGCAGCATTTGGGGTAGTCAGTGCCAAGCCCAGCTAAGAGCAGGTGACTTTTGACTCCGCAGTGAATAGTGTGAGATCTCTGGGGGAAGTGTTGAAAGAGTGCTGGGAGAAAAAGCCTGAATGTTTAAACAGAGAATAGCTGGAATAGTTCCAGGAGAATCTTTCTTCATGTTGGCTGTGATGTAGCCAGCTTTCTTCTTCCCTCCAAAGCTTTGCTGTATTGTTATCTCTGCCTGGCAAGCTCCCCATCCGCGGCAGGGGCTGACGTTTGGGAGAAGCAGAGAAGCTGTTTCCATCCCTGAGGGCCTTGGTGTGTGTGTGGCACCAGGAGCCCAGGTGCGCTGTGTGGGAGGCAAGGGCACTATCTGCACTGAAAGCAGGGAGACAGCTCAGAGGAAAGGGGAACCTGACTGCTTAGGTTTCCCCATAGAGGTTTGGGCAGGGCAGAACAGTTCAGCAAGACATTCTCTTAGGATTCAGTCCAGCACTGGTGACAATAACTGTAGTTTTGTCAGTGATTATAAAAATACTGAGATCAGGCCTAGAATTAGCTAGTTATTGTTCCACATCTGCCCTCCCCTCTATCACATTAGTCTATGCCTGGTCCAAAGCCTTTGGAAATTAAAATCTTCACATTAATTTGCCTGAGCTCTGGACAAGACCTTCTGAGCAAAGGGCTGATGTTTGTGTGGCAAACAAAGCACTGGGGAACAGGTTTTTCTGTTTTTGTTTCATATGATAACATGTTTTGTGAAATTTGTGTGACCTAGACTTTTGCTATTTTGGGTAAAACAGATTGGAGTATGTAGAAAACATTTGGGAGATTGGACAGCATCCTTTATGTTTTCAAATGTAATATGAATACAAATGGCCAGCCTTGACCCTTTGCTCTGAGCTCACCAGTGACAGCTTGGGGAGCATGAGAAATCAACATTAATCACTATGTTTGTAAAAGAACTAAAAATGTTTTCTCTTGGAATTAGTTCTCTAGCTCAAATCTGCTTACCACCTGTGATTTCTTCTACTTTTTATATATCATTGAAATGTAAAACCAACAATAAAAAGAAAACAAACAGCTGAGGGAAGTGTCTGTTCTGGATGAGGCATTGCCTCATTTAATGCACGTATATGGGGCTTTTTGAGTGTGTGTGGGTGTGTGTATGCTTGCTGAATATAATTATTCCTGTTTAAATCCTGTGCATCAAGGAATGGACTAATGGAGGCCTTCTAGATCTCTCTGTGTTCACAGGTTAATCTCTAAATGAGATTCTCTGTGTGGCTGCCAAGTTAGCCCTACGCAATATTTAAATCCATGATACAGAAAAAGGAAATGAGATTGTAATGTCCTTATGATCAGTTTCTTAATAGTTAGAAGTGTCATTCAAAGTAATTCAAAGTGTCTAATTTTAAGGAAAGCTCTAAGAATGATCTCATATAAATAACTGAAGATTTGGGGTGGGACATTAATAAAACTGGATGTGCTATCCAGTGTGTTAGAAAATGTGCTAGAAAAAAATTAATGTAACATCCCTTCCAACAGACTCAGTTGTGTCCTTGTTTTGATTACGTGGATCAAACTCAGGAGTAGTTGGGTTGGTTTAAAAATTATGTACACTCCATTATATTTAGGTCCTCTGGTTTCTTATACACAAATCTTTGTGTATCCAAGTATAGTCTTAGCAACAGAATAGTGCCTTCACTTGTATCCTGAGGTGCAGTGCATTGGACTGCCTTTCACACAACTTTGTATGGAATTAGTGACACACTTTGAAGTTGTTTTTGCTTTTTGAACAGCAGCGTTATCAGTATGTGCTGCTTTTCTTCTTTCAACAGCCTGAAGTTGAGGAGCTGAAACTTAGTGTAGCATTACCATCTTGTTTATAAAGATGGCCTGAATTAAAGTCCCACCTGATTTGGGTGAGAATCAAAACAGATATGAAGTGTCAGGTTTACCATTTCCCTCATCTTGGAAATAGATTGAGAGGTATGTATTGAATACAAAGTGTAAATTTATTTGAAGTCTCACTTGGAGGGCACAGCACAGGAATTGGGTTAGTCACCAAGAAAGGACTAAGAGAAGATGACCCTGCCAGGCCAAGTGCTTGTGAGTTGGTCTGTTTCTTGAGCAGATTATAGCAAAACACAGATGATTGCATTGGTTTCTACTGTTCTGGCCTGCCTTATATGGAAGTGGAAGACTAGGAATAAAGCTGATAAAGGGAGACTAGGAATAAAGCTGATACCTCTTTGCTCTCTTGCATTGCTGACTTCAGTGGCTGCATGCTGACAAACCACAATAAAATCAGCTCTGCTAGTGGCAGTATCTATACAAAAGTTGTATAGGGTCAACTCCTCTGCAACAGTCCTCAGCACTTGAAAGAGTTCATGGGTGGCCAGGTGTCCAGAGCTCTCTGATAAGTACCAGTGCAAGTGTTACTGGAAGAGGATAGCAAGCTTTGATGCAGTTAAGTTGTACAGCAGAACTCATGGGTGTGTAATACACTTTCCACCTTTCCTTTAAGCACTTTCTAATGTCTCCTGGACATGAAATTGAGCCGCTTTTCCTGAAGGATTGACAGGGCTTCATTCTAAATACTGAGAGGCTGTGATTCAGAGGGCTAAATGACATGCCCATCCTGCGATAGTGAATGGGAGTCTGGGAAGAATGGAGTTACTGGTGCACTACTCAAGTCTGAAAAAAGTTCAGGTCGAATGAAATTTTACTGTCATTTCTTTAAAGAACAATAAGAAAAAATCACTATGTCAGAAGATTAATTATTTGCACAATAAGCTTTGTGCAGCTGATGGAATGAGTGATGTGCTGTAATGTCCCCAGTAGCCATGGACTTGGTTTGACATCCCAGAGGCCTAAATTTCTTTACCTTCTCATTTAGCCATCAACACACTTACCTAGGGTGTCAGATTCCTGTTCAGCATTACCCTGTGCTCAGAAATATTTGAGCATATCCCCTGAACTGGTAGTAGGCTAAAGTATGTGATAGCTGTCTATTTCCCTTGTTTAGGCCACTGCACTTACCTAAAAAGCAAACCAAGTCAAACATCCCTTTTTTAAGTATGTGATCCAAACACAATCACAGCACCCCAGATTCTTGCTCTTTGGTGAAATGGTAGAGTGGGTGATCAAGAGCAGCAGTTTGTAATGTGACCCTGTGCTGTTGTTTCCTGATCACAGCAATCTGCTTGGAAGGAGGTTCAGATTTTGAAACCAAACCTGAACACAGATTCTTCTCTTCCTTGGGTGAATGCTCAGACTACTGAGACCAACTTTTCTTCTGGAGGCTTTGTGAGTCTTGTCTGAATTTCTTGGTTGCTGCTTAAGGGTAGAGGAGAGGACGTAGGAAAGTTAGGAGTTAAGTTCCCCCCCTAGGAAGAAGCAGGAGTGTTTTGTTTCTATTTCTCAGTAACTAATTTCCCTAAAGTCAAGTCTGTTTTGCCCGTGACAGTTACAGATGAGTAATCTTCCTGTCTTTATCATGTGTGACAAACTTTTCTGTCAGTTTTTCTTCCTCTGTGTGTTGAGGATGAGGATTGACAGAGCATCTTGGTGGGCATCTGATGACCAGCTAAGGTCAACCCTCTGCAATGCTGTGTTAGACAGCCATAACTAGCTAGGCTGGAGCCATGTCCAGCATGCAAATCTTTAGATATTCTTTGGAAATGGCTCCTGGCAGTAAGGAATCCTGGTGGCTTGTTCCTGTGAAAAGTACCTCTGGAGTATAGCAAAAGAGAAAGCAGAAGCCTTACTACTGACCTCTGGCCATGTAACTGTTAAAATCCCAGTGCCACAGCTCCTGTAGAGGTTGCTTCTTGCCAAAAGCACTTGACTGATGGAATTAGAAGGTATATTGTGTTCAGCAGTATCCATTCACTATGCATGCACCTCAACTGTTCCTTTTTGGTCATATCTGTGGCACCCAGCAGTCATTGCCTCCAGGCCAGCCACTGGATAGAACTAGTAGCAAGAGGCAAATGCCTGTGGTCCTGACGACTCCATGGTGACCTGTCAGTGTCTTATCAAGAGATGAGAATGGCCCTGAATCAGTGAATTATCTTGCTTTCACTAAATGGTAGGTGTTGAAAGCAATTTCAACACAGGGATCATGTCCTTTCTCTCAGAGAAAAGGTACATATGCAAAACTTCCTGTGGAACCATGGGGCAAAGGTTTACTTTATATTTGTGTTGTCTTTTTCCTGATAAGGACTGGCCTTGAGTTCAAATCCTACACTAACAACTTCTGATTTTGTCACATCTCTGCTGGAACCAGGAAGTACGAGCAGATTTTTCTTTCCTTTTTTGTAATAAAATGAGTTTAATCAGTGTTTCATGTTGTTCAGTTGTGGTAAAATTCTGATCATGTCTTCTTTTTATTTCTACATCTCAGGAGCTTGTTTATGAAGTCTCTATGGGGTTAAAAATTACTCTAGATGTGTTTGCACAGTATCAGCTTTAATGTGGTAGGCACAGCTGTTTTTTGGATGTATCCTGGCTAGATTCCAACATGGGCAGTCACATTTTTCCCATCTCTGAGCTCCCTTGTAGTTTTAACTATCAACAGGAACACAAGAACTACAAAAACATTACTAACCTTGGTATTTCAAAACATCATTCATTGAGGGTCCTGCTGCCATAAGAGACGTTTTAATAACTGTGCATTTATAAATTCATCTGAAGTTGTGGGGGAGTTTGTCTTCTAGGTTTTGAACCTTTGGGATTGATTTCAAGACTTCTCTTGCCAGTGGTATTAGGTAAAAGCTTTAAACTGATCTGAAAGTTTAGTTTATATGTAGTAGGCTCAGATTTTGTTTTGATCAAATATCATGAAGCTTAGGATACAAAGTGACAGCTAGCAGGATGATGTTAGCCAATGGTCAGTTGAGAGTGCAGGTGGATGTTGAGAGTGCATGCTGATGTAACTTCTTTCTGATGGAAAAGCAGGGGCCACAGCTTGGCCCAAGGCCAAAATTTATTCTACTTAAAAGACAATTTTAATCTAAAGGGACAGGACAATAATTTCTATATTCTTAATTAAGGCTTTAACAACATCCAATTGTTGTCTATCCTGACAAGGATTACATAGATAGACACGCATCTGCACCACCACTAGATGTTCTGAGGTGTCTTGTGTTTTTCAGTTTTTCAGGATTCCTGTGCTGCTTGGTGGAGGTGTTGCCATTCTGTGTTGGGTTTCCTCTTAGGGCTTATCCTTGTTTATTGTGGCAGATTTAGCTTTGACAGGAAAGTACAGGATTGCTTTTACTTGTGGAAAAGGTGTGACTTTTATTTGAACTCTGTCCCCTGTGGGATGTGTAACAGTAGGGTTTATACCTTTTGTGGCTTGCTTCCAGACAGAGATTGAACAGCAGGGATGAAAAGATCTGTAGCCCTGGAATAAAATTGCTTTCTGTGTCACCTGATACATTTACAAGTCTGCTAGAAACCTTCTTTGCCGTTTGGAGCTGTTCACATCTTGTCTTGTCAACAGCCGCCAAGGATATTGTCCCTTTAAATGATAAAAAGCAGTAGGGTGGTCAAGAAGTCAGGAGTGACACCAGTTCTGAGATTTCATTGCACATCTTGGTGTGTTTCTTGTAAGATCCAACATGTGGAGTTACCTGAAGGTACAAGGTTTATCTTTCCTTTTGAAAGCAAGGTTCTGTTTCTTATGGTTACAAATGAACTACTGATGAAAAAGGACTCTAAAACTAGAAGGCGAAGATACATATCAACCCAAACATAAAACTTTAAAGCTATTCTCATAATCTTGGACACCTCAGTCATAATATTAAATAGGGTTGAAATGTTGTTAGCTGTTGTAATTGCTTGACCAGAATCTGTTTTTCTAAATCTATGGTCTCTGTATTTCATTATTTGTTTTATACTAACCAGAGGACAAAAGCCAAGGTAGGATAGAATTATTTGTTGGTAAAATATAACAAGAACAACACATGAGTTGTTATGCAATGATTTCTCTAGTATCCACATGATTAATAACACAAGTTTTTCCATGTAATGTATTCAACTAGATTCCTTTTCCTTTAGCAGTTTTTATTTTGTTAAATTGTTCCTTCCTGGGAGTTTTCAGAGGATCTGTGAATCACATGGCTTTTGTTAGAGATAAAAATAGAGAAACCTGTGTGGTTACCGTCTTTGTTTAAATTCAGATCCGTATCTGAAGTGCTGCTATTTTCAGACCTTAGGAATCTGCTTAACTTTGCCTAGACACAAATCTAGCTCTGAATTGTATTTAAGTTCAAACTTTCTTTTGTAAAAAGCATATCTGTGAACTGTGATTCAGGCTGTAGCTTTAAAGTGAACATGAAGTTAATTTTTTTTTTTCAATTGGTCAGAGTTAGGAACTTACTGAAGAAGAATACTGAACGGATCGGTGGATAGCTGTCTCTCTTTTGATATGCTGCCTAGAGCTAAAATGAAACTAGTTACAGAGGGCTCCACCCCTGGAACAACTTTAAGCACAGTTTAGAGTTCATGTGCATGCTCACACACAGACTACAGAAGCAAAAAACTATTCCAAAGCAGGCGTGCCTGCGTGCATGCTTACACCTCTGGACTTCCAAAGCACAAGTGAAAACTCTTGTGAATAAACTGAGAGGCTGAATGGGTTAAATGAAATACAACTCTCCTTTTCCTGTGCAGTAAGGATTAGTAACCAAACAGAAGCTGGAGAGAATAGCACTGAAGTGCCACTGTTTGAACAAGAACGATAGGAAAGTGGTTTTTGGAGTTGGGCTGCAGAGTGGTGCAAGTGTCTCCAACTTTTGCACTCATCTTTCACAGGCACATGCAGAAGGTAAGACTTGACTTCATGTTATGAGCTACCTGGGCATCTATTCTCTATTGGTCTGTTCAGTGTGTTTATGCTCTTTTTTATTTCCCATCTTTTTCTTTTTTTTTTTTTTTTCTTTCAGTTAAAAGAGTACAGGGGAAAGGAAACACCAGAGTCCTTATGACTGCAAAAACTTTATCTCCTAGAAGGGAGGGAAGAAGATACTCTGTGTATTTGGTGATCATGAATCTTTTCCTCACACAGTTAATCACCCTGAGACTTAATGTAATCAAAACTGCTGTTTTTGATGTTGTGGCTCAGGGGGAGCAATGAGGAGGAGGAGGGGAAGGTACCTGTTTGACAGGGTGCTGGCCAAGCCCACTGGGCTCAGTCATACACATGTTCTATCAGAAAGGACACAGAATGCAAGACAAATGTAGCAGTGGTATTGACTGGAAAAATGTAATTTTGGCATATAGGAATAAAAGCTTGTCTAGGTTCTAAGACTTGGTATCCCTTTCACTAGCACTCCTGGAGTCTCAGCTGCTTCTGTTCCTGTGCCAGCAGGTGCTGAGGGAAGGGAGTGTCTCTCAATCAGTCCGGTATTGCTTTCAGCTGCCTGAGATAGGATCTGTGTGGGAGGCCCAGCCAAACAATGCTGTGAGAGCCAACAGGCTTGTTTGTGACGGGCAGGAGGTTTCAGGGCTGGACCTTCCATCCTCAAGTAAGTGATGTATGAGGCAGGCCTGTCCTGGCATGGAGGTGGCAATGGGTTAGTAGCATTGTCGAAGGGCAGTAGGTTTGCCTGGTGCACTGATGTTCCTTTTTGGGTGGTCAGAGAAGCAGTTGTTTAAAACTGATTTTCAAAGCTGTGATGAAAGTGATGCCATCTTTGAAGGAAGTGGTAGGACTAGAATAACTAGTGTTAGTACAGGATTTTAGTTTCTTTAGGTCTGACTATAGAGACCTTAAAGAGGGTTTGTAAATGCCTTTGCTTATTACTTTGGAAAGTGTCTTCACAGCACTTGTTTGGTTTATCCCTTCTGCATTGTACTTAGGAGGCCCTTCAACAGCTTCTCTGTAAACTGGCTGGCAGCTTACATGTTTTTACCCTGGCTTTTTAGAGATGTATCACACTTTAATCCCAGTCTCTATAGACAGAGCAGCCACGAAAAGCCATTCTTTCTGAGGTGCAGTGTGGGTATGAGCCAATTTTCTATATCTGAAAGTTTTGCTTTTTTTCCTATCTGGTGTAAGATAATTGAGACTTCTTTTTCAGGCCTGTTTTCGGGTTCTCATATACTGCCAAGTGTCCTGACACCTCAGAGGTGTTTGTTTTTAAAATATTTCACTCTGTGGACATAAGTGCTTGATGACTTCAAAGAACTGCTGGAGTTGGGATAGTTTCTTTGTAGCATTTGCATATTCCAAATCTGTTCACTAGTAAACAGTCCACTCTGAATGTAGCATTTGATACAAGGTGTTTGATGAATGATTTTAGGTGATTTTTAAGTAAAATGTAGAGCTTTGTTTGTTGGTCTGTCTATGTATATATGTTAAAAAGAACATTAAGTATTAAACCAAATGGTCTCAATGTTAAGGGAAAGTAGCAACTACTGTTATACAGAATGCTTAGAGAATGGATGATCTCCAATGCCGCTGTTCAGTAATTGTACTAACTTCTGATGTGGATCATTTGGCTTTGGGATGGGCGCTCTGAGATTCAGCTACTTACCAGCTTGGTAAAATGCAATGCTGGTAGATCTCACACAATCTGGTTGCTTTGGGGATTAATTGCCTCTCAAGTTAGGCACCAAGATTCAGCTGGAGTCTATGGGAATGGCTGTGCCCTGACTTGCTAAAAGGGTTTAGGAAACAGGAGAGGAGTTACATTATTGCAACTGGTTTCCCTTGGTAGTAATTGACTTTCAGTTAAAGGAACAGATTTTATTCTATCTATTCCATTAAAATAGGAAAGTTGGAGGCAAAAGTCCCCTCTGATCTTGGTTGTGGGCCTCTTCTTCTGAATGTAATGATGTAATACTCTTCATGCCTCAGAACTGGTAGGGCTTAGGCTACCAGAAGGCTTTTCTCTTTATTTAGGGAAAACTTTAGCTGTTAATAAAATGTTAATAATTTTATTAATTCATATAGCTATCTAGTGACTCATGACACACAATAAAAAAAAAAAAAAGCAAGCTTTTTTATAAGAGGATGGGAGCTGCTCTTCTGTATGAGAACAGCACCTACAATACACAGGATGAAATTACAGCAGTCCTCGGTGTTAGAAGTTCATTGTTAGCTGAATGAGAGGGGAAGTGTTCTCCCAGTGACGTCTTGGTGCTCAGGGAACTCCAGAAGAAATAGTTTGCTTTGCTCTTAGGTCTATGGGAAGAATTATACAAAAGTGATGTAAATCTCTCAGTGTACCTAGCGGCGCTACTGAGCCTAGACAGTGACAGATCGCTCAGATTCAGTACAGTCATTTGCAGTTATGCCCAAGGTATGATGAACTTGTCAAAAGAACTTCTCTCAAAATTATATTCTGCTGGAAACAATTTCTCTGTCTCATCTTTTAGCACTCTTAGATCTGAACTGTAATTTGTTATGGTCCGGTTCTGTCTTGGACAATGAAGAATAATCGTTGCTAGATGTTTGAGAAGAGACTTTTATATTGAAGTATTTGAGTGGGTTTCTACTCATATGCATAATCTGTGATCAAATCACTCTTTATGCTTTCTCACACAGTGACAAGCTTCCCTTCTTGACGTCCAGACATGATGTATAGAAAACAAGTGCCATCCACAGATTGTTTATTTCTCTGCCTAACCCTTAAAGCAGCAATTGAATTCTGGTTTGGACATCTGTGGGAGAAACCAGCTTCAGAGCAAAGAACCAATTTATTTTTAGATCATGCTGTTGTCATTTTGCTGTGATCACACCACTGAGCATGTGTTTCCTTTGAGAGCTCTCCAGGCACTGCAGTGTGATCGCACCCTCCCAGTATCATTTTTTGTGAAGTTAATTTTTAGTGACAGATGAAAGATGCTAGAGCCAGTGCTCTTAGAGACAGCAGCCCTAATTCCAATAGCACACATTCTGCCTGCCAAGTTTGTTAGTCTAAAGTTCTGGTTTAGGTTGTGATTTTTTTTTCTTTTCATTTTTGTTTCTTTTAGTTCACCTTATGTTAGTCATCTTTCTCTTGCACAGTAATGTAACCAAGCCCACAGACTTCTCTGGGGGAATTCCTGCTTCGTACCACTGAGGGTATGTCTGCATCATAGTCAGTAAGGGTGATTCCTCAGGGAAAAGATGTACTCCTACAAGTGTGGCATGTTTTACGTGTTTACATACACATAGATATAAAAAACTGAGTTAACTTTTTAAAAGTATCTTAGATTCCAGAAACAATGTAGAGGCGGCAGCAATCAAAACCCACAGGAGGCTCAGGCTAAACACACTCACATTTTTCCATTGTTAGTCTCCAAGCAAATTTATTTAAAGGTTATACAGGTGTTCCCTATGCATCTACACTACAAGCATACTGTTGAATGTACTGCTAATAGTCCCTCAGTGAACAGAGACGTAGATCTTGCAAAGAGAGGCAGAAAAATAATTTTGCATTGTTTTAAAATCTCATCTTGAGATAATGCTTGTTTTTATTTTTTTTTAACCTATTGCACGGAACAGAAATTGACAGAGCAGAATGAAGGTAAATATTTGAAAACAAAAAATTTGAAACTATTTTCTAGCATTAAAATCCTTTATTTTCCTAAATAATTCTTCAACATTTGAATTTTAAGGAATTAGTCTCAACTGGCTAACATGCTTACCCAGATGTTGCGGAGTGAAGTCCCTCCCACTGTAAGTGAAGAACAGATTTGAGACCACCTGATGAACTGAATAGGCACAAGTCTGATGCATCTGATGAGATGCATCCTGGGGGAATTGGCTGATGTGGTTGCCAAGCTAGTCTCTGTGATATTTGAAAAGTCATGACAGTCAGGCAAACTCCCCAGTGATTTGAAAAAGTGAAACATTGCTCCTATTTTTTAAAAAGGGGAAACAGGAAGACCTAGGGTACTAAAGACTTGTGAGCCTCCCCTCTGTGCCTGGGGAGATCATGGAAGCAGTCTTAAGCTGTGTACAAGACAAGGAGGTGATCCAAGACAGGACCTTACCAATCTGGTACCCTTCTATGATGGAGTGACTGCAGCAGCTGACATGGAAGAATGACTGATGTCATCTACCTAGACTTCTTTAAGACCTTTGATGCAGTCCCAGATGACATCCTAATCTCTAAATTGAAGAGAGGTGGATTTAAAGAGTGGGCTGTTAAGTGGATTAGGATGTTTTAGCTGGATGGCATCAGCCAGTGAGCTGTGGTCAATGACACTATGTCCAAGTGAAGACTGGTGACAAGTGGTGTCCCTCAGGGCTCTGTCCTGGGACCACCAGTGCTCTTTCCTATCTTTATCAGTGGCATAGACAGCGAGATCGAGTGCACCCTCAGCAAGCTGGCAGGTGACGCAAAGCTGAGCAGTGCAGCTGACACAACAGAAGGACAGGATACCATCCAGAGGGACCTGAGAAGTGGGATTATGGAAACCTCATCAAGTTCAACAGGTCCCATGTAGCAGTCAATTCTGAATTTATGGCATGGAAAAATTTCTTGCCAGAAATGGGCAGGGGAAAAGATCCAGCCAAATAATGTAAATGCTTTAAACTGATTGCTTAAAATGTCTGTTTTGTCTTGTCTCTGCTGCCCTTCTTCTTCCCAGGAGGTCCCTCTGTGAGCTGAGGAGCGGGAAGAAGTCCTAAGACTTTGATATATGAAACCTCTTTCCTATCGAATGTGAATTCCACTATCCCGATAGGCTTCTAACCAGATAACCCTTTAGTCCCTTATTGGAGCATTCGAGCTCATCTCCAAAGTGTATAAAAACCCCTGGCTTTTTTCAATAATCGGTTCTGGTTCTTTGTTCTTTGCTCATTTCTGGCAGGAATTTTTCCATGCCATAAATTCAGAATTGACTGCTACAGTCCCGGTGTAAGGTCCTGCACCTGGGTTGGGACAATCCCAGACCTGAGTACAGACTGTGCAATGAGCTCATTGGGAGCAGCTCTGCAGAGAAGGACTTGGGGGTTCTCGTGGATGAAAAGCTGGACATGAGCCAGCAGGGTGTGCTTGCAGCTCAGAAAACCAACCCCATCCTGGGCTGCATCAAAAGCAGCATGGCCAGCAGTCAAGGGATTGGATTATCTCCCTCTACTTTGCCCTTGTGAGACCTTGCCTGGAGTCCTCTGCCCAGGTCTGGGGTCCTCAGCATAAGAAATGTGTGTGTCCCTGTTGGAGCAAGTCCAGAGGCGGGCCTCAAAGATGATCAGAGGGCTGGAGCTTATCTCCTTTGAGGATAGGCTGAGAGCTGGGGTTGTTCAGTCTGAGAAGAGAAGGATCCTGGGAGACCTCATTGCTGCCTAATGGCATTTATAGGGAACTTAGAAAAAAGATGGAGGGTAGCTTTTTACAAGGGTGGGTAATGATAGGACAAGGGGCAATTGTTCTAAATTAAAGGAGGAGAGATTTGAAGTAAATATTAGGAGGAAATTGTTTACTCAGAAAACGGTGAGGCACTGGAACAGGTTGCCCAAGAAGTTGTGGATACCCCATTCCTGGAAGTGTTCAAGGCCGGGATAGATGGGGCTTGGAACAGCCTGGTCTTGTGGAAGGTGTGCCTGCCCATGGCAGGGGGTTTGAACTGTGTGAATCTTAAAGGCCCCTTCCAATCCAATCCTTTCTGTGATTTATAAACAGCAGCAGTGCTCAGTGTCAGGTGATATTTCTGGTCAACTGAAATATTTCATAGAAACGAAGCTTAAACCGTGACAGGAGAGTAGTAGATGTAAAAGATTGTTAGCCATTCCTCTTGAATGATGCTAGTCTTTGGAAGATTATATCCTTGTCATGTATTTTCCATAGGCAGTGTGTGGCTTCTTGTTGCAATGTCTAAATCAGTCTGTGTGTGCTTGTCATTATCCCTAGATGCTCCCAGATTTAATTAACAGCTAAGCACAGTGAGACTACCAAAATAGAAGGCAGAATCCTATCTTTACTCCTTATAATAAATCTCTTGCTGCAAACCTAATAGTGGGAAGCTAGTTGCATAAAATTGACTCTCAGCTGATATTAATAGGTAGACAGAAAATTACCCTCATGAAATACTGTATTAGCTCCTGCAAAGGGCTGCCATAGTGATCACATTTGCTTGAAAGATGCTGCTTCACTGACTTAAACCTTAAATACTTCACTGTGGTTTTGGGGGAGTGGGGGAAAAGGTAGATCTTCTTCTTCCACACCCACTGATAGGGTATGGTGTGAGACCTTACTAGAACCTCTGAGTGCTGATTTTGCTCTTGAGCCTGATGATTTTTCAACTACTGTTCTGTGTGGTTTCAGTATTCAGATCAAAACTGTATCTCTGAGGCTGCTGTAGCTTCCCTGAGTGCTGCTGAGCTTAAATTGCTGTAGAGTCCTCAGTAAAAACAGTCTGTGTCAGCCACATGAAGCAACGGCCCAGTGCAGATTCATGTTCCTGTTAGGAATCAGACTGAAGGCTGAGACTATTGGTAGAGCAAGGTAAAAGATTCTTCTGTGTTACAACTCCTCAGTTCTCCAGCTACTGTCCTTGTTAGTAAGGTTTTGTAACTTCTTTTCTGATTTAACAAGGTGAATTTTAAAGTTACTCTCATTGAAAGTTTATCTTTCATAATATGCATAACAGCTGAAAATATATCTCTGTGGGATTACTTTCTTGATGAGGATTCTTCAACTCCTAACATGCATTTAGAATGCATTACTAAATATGGGTCCCAATGATAAAGATGTGGCCATAAAACTTTTACTCACGCAACTTGTGTTGGTTTTCTTTGTTTTCTCTCTGTTCCCACTAAGCCCTTTCAACCAGTCTTGTATTTAAACTCATTTATAAACATTTATGCTCTGCTTTGTATATAAACAGCTCTTTATGAATGGGGCTTATTACATGGTCAAGGCAAAGGAAAGTCAGCCGCCTTCTGCTTTAACAGGCACATACACACTAATTGACATCCTCCCTAACCAGAAAGACATCAGACCCAGGATTTTCTTAGGAAATTTTTTTTCTTAAAAATACCTTACTCTAGGTGGGGAAGTAAACAGTTATGTTAAGAGTTATTTTGAATGTGATATCCTCTGCCTAAAGTGATGATTTGTTTCCTGGTTCCTCCAGCTGTGTGATGTGGTCCTCATGCTCTCCCAACTCGGCTCACGTTCTAAGCAAATGGAAGTTTTTCCCCATCCTTGAACCCTGATCAATGGAGCCTCTTTCTCTCTTCACATTCATTTCATCTTCTTGCTGTGTGTGTTTATTTTCCCTTTTTAATTCTTCCAGCAAAAATATAAAAGGTGCTTCTCAGTTGTCAAGGCAAACAAAAGCAAGCTGGAATCAAGATACACTGGATCGTTTTTAGAGCAAGGTAAAAATCATAGTGTTTTTAGAAAATGCAGTGAGTCTGAAGAGATTTTGCTCTGAGTCAATGACTAAAAGAATTTGTGTCAGTGAATAACTGGGCAGCATATCAGCATCCTTTCTGACTTCCCACTTCCTTCAACCAAACTTCTGAAAATAAAACATCAGAGTGAGATCTCATGTGTTAAAGGGGAGTGGAGGAAAGAAGAGGGAATTCTGAAAAGGTGAGTAGTGGGATCACTGGGGCAACTTCTGCTTTAGTGCTGGATGTATCAAACATTACAGTAAGCAATTTCTGTTGATATTGCAACAGGCTCAGGTTTATTGCCAGGGTGGCCTCTCTGTACCTCACAAGCCATGCAAAGGCAGCTTCTCTGTCAGGGCTACCTCAGATGGGAATAATAGATCCACACTGGGAAATTCAAATTCCCATCTGGGAGATGAAATGAGCTGTAAGGACCTGCCAAAGTCAGTAATGCTGATGGCTTTGCTGCTTATCTGCATGTCCAGATAGGTCTTGCCTAGGGAACTCTGAAGGGATCTTTTTACATTCAGCCTATGAGCCACTCCTGGAGCAGTCCCTGACCCACATATGTGATATGTATCTTTGGCCAAAGATGATTTAGAAATGTGGTTCACAGGCCAAAGAAAACTGGCCTGTCTTATGTGCTAAACATGCAAGAACCATGTAACACCAACTGACCAATAATTTTCAAAAAGAATAGAGAAAAATTGATAAATTTGTGAGCAGTGGAACTCAAGAAGCCTATTTTATTCTGACTTTGTGATCTGATTCTGTAGTGCCTAAAGAGCTGAAGTTCTTGTTTATTCAAGACTGAATTATTCATAACATTTCTTTCGAGTCTAGATTTCCTTCCTATTAAAAAGTCATCGTCTAAATGGATTACAAGTCCAATACATCTCTTCATCCTGGCCCACTATCTTTTCCCTCAAAATGCAGTTTTATTGCTTTTGAGACCCTGAAATTAGCTAGCTGATGCAGTTATTTTTACATATATATACAGGCAATATCGGTCTTGTTTCTCTAGGAACATGAATGTTAAGAGGTTGTTTGGAAAAGCGGCCCAGTTCAAGTAAGCAATCTTATTTGTGTATTGGAAGGCATGATTTACACACATAAAGTAAATATAGGAGTCATTAAAACTGCTCTTAATTTTGAAACATACTCCTGGTCTTAGTGAAGATTTGACCCATTTTGCTAAGCCTGCCTGGGCCGGGATAAGAATTTCTAATTAAGTAAAATTTTTTACAGCAGTTCACTGCTGGCTGCAATACATAGAAGTCCCCAGATCTGCCCTTCTATTTTTTCCTAGAACTTCTATTTGTTAAGGCAAAAGATTCTTTCCCAAGTGGATTCAGTGTTAAGCCTGGAAATAAGGGTGCTTACGCCAGTTTCCAGTTGTAGTGGAGTTCTTGTGTTCTGTCCAGAGTTACAAAATTCCAGCCATCTCCTCCGCACCCCTCTCACCCTCCTGTTTTGAAACAGAAGGTTCCTGAGCTGCTAAAGTCAAGCTCAAGTTTGAACTTCCCCAGTGTTTGGAGGAGCTTGGGTCAGCATCTCTTACAGAAAACAGCCCAGAGCTGAACTATGAAACTGATTCTTTTTCACCAAGCTTACAGGTGGCTGGGACCAGTTACCACTTCAACCTTTTTATTCATCTAACCTGAGCAGTTAATGCCAGATGTGGTTGGCTAGACAATTTGAATCTCTTCTGATGTGTGGGGCAGAGGTTTCAGCTGGGTACACCTCTAGTTCTGGTTGAAGATTCTGGTTGTGACATGATTCTCATAAACCCTCTCCTTGAGATAACTTCATATTTTAGTATTATGGTAGGAATCCCTCCATGTGAGCTTTCCAGCAGCTGTTCCATATCTTAAGCATAAAGTCACCAGTTCCCCTCAGGCCCTGCTGCTGTTTCTGGGTGGAGGAGGGGTGGAGATGGTGTTCTAGCACAGAGTGAGAAAAGGAAGCCAGAAGTGTTGCAGAAAATTGGAGAAGGGCAGGAGGCACAGGGAGCAGCAGCTGCTGTTGTTACAAGTGAAAGCACTGCAAAACACTGTCCTTTTCATTCCTTCCCCTGCATACTCAGCCTTCAGTGAGAAGAATGGCAAACAATCAGAACAAACATGTGCTGCACCTCATGTCCTACAGGGAGTTAGAGCCATTAAATTCAGAAACAGAACTTTTTCTTTTTTTTTTTTTTTTTCTTCTCTTTTTTTTTTTTAAGCTTTAGGACAGATTCCCCATTTCCATCTGTTCTGGCTGAAAATAAGGTGAAAGGGATAAATGCTGAATTCTACATCTGAGGAAGCTTTTAAAATAACAAGTTTATTCAAGCTCAGATAATCAAATCAAAATTCTGTTTGCAGTGGGAGATTTAATAGGATACAGATGGCCCTGTTCTTCCTTCTGACGATACTTCCTAGAATCTGTTGACTAGTTTATTAGGGCTGGATGGTCTGAACTTTTTAATACCAAATTTGGGACATATGATAGCAATTTCCATGCAAGTGTAATGGCACAAAAGTACAAACAAGCACTAGAGCTGTAACCTCTTGCTGCTTTGATGCACAGGATTGCCCCCATACGTTGGGTTCTGACTCTAACTGTTGCCTCAGAGAATTTTTCTATCCTGTCTGGCTAAAAACATCCAAGATACTAATTTCTTTGGGATGGGAGCACTGCTAGCCCTTGTGAGCCACTCCTCTAGCCTCTGCTCCAGGAACTTCATGTATTTTGGTCCCAGCTCCCTGTCTGTCTCTTGGCACAGATGCTTGAAAAAGCTGAACAGGTAGTCCATTAGCAGCAGAAAAAGGATTTGACTTTCAAGGCCATGTCCATGAACCTGAGAGGTGCCTGGAATGGAATATGTGAGAGAGGAATACTGGGGAAGAGATTTTTCTTTCTTTTTTTTTTTTTTTT
>VXAU01004626.1:1455901-1554753 GCA_013399695.1 Formicarius rufipectus | reverse complement strand
TTTTTTTTTTTTAAGATACATGGCTGAAATACACTGCAAATGTGAAGGCTGACATTTCTCTGAAGGACTGACTTTATCCCCTGTGGGCAATCTGTAGTTCCTCTTGAAGCCATGCTGAATGAAAGAAGCTTTTGCTTAGCCACCAATAAACTTCAGTTTTCCTCACATGCTGCATCTGTCCAAGTCATAAGGAAACAGGAACATCCAGCAGTACTGAGGCACTCTGCTGTGATAATTCCCCATTTTGTTTCTAGTAGGGCAGACAGAAATGGTGTTTGTTTCATATGGGCCATTCCTTAGGAGATGCTAATGCAAGCAGGCTTAACCACAGCAAGAGATGGTCAGCTTGCAAGAGGTGGAGCTGGCAGGGCTGATTGTAGCAATGGCAACTCAAGTCTGTGCTAGATCAGGCTAAGCACCAAAAGAGTAGCAGAGCTGCCTGAACTCCCTGAACAGGTGGGAGAGCTCTGAAAAAGCAGTGGCACTCTGACTGCTGCAGGAGAGGAGTGGTAGCTCTGCTGCTATAAATGTAAATGTTACACTTGTGTGGTTAGAGGAAGGAAGGGAAGCAGAGTGAGAGATTGAAAACTCAGGTAAGGATTACTGCATGGCAGGAATGTAAGATGGAGAGTTGCTTGTGGTTCTAGATCTCTCTCCACTCCTTTGGAACTTCACCTGAGACAGCAGGTTTATTGAAAAATAACTTTAATCCATGTCACATAGCATTGAAAAACTGCCTTCCCTGTGCTGTTTGTTGGTAATTCCCAGTGGCAGAGCTATAAGAGATTGTCAATGGCATGGTGCCTTCCTCCACACTGGAGGAAAAGCAATTTAATTTATTGCAGCATATATCTAAGAAATTGAGGCTCTGTCTCTTTATTAAGTATTAGTTTCAGAGCAGCCTTGCAGCTAAGACAGCAGTAATTGTTTTGATTTTGGTATCAAATGAGTCACCAGTATAGCAGCGCGAGGGTAGAAGGGTACACTATTCACTGTACAGTGAATAGTGTACACCCCAGGAAGAAAAGTGTGGTCGTGGTAGAACTGAAACCAGCATGTGTGGACTTTATTCCAGAATGAATTGCTCGTCTCTTAGATCCCTTCTGTCTACCAATGTACACAGTGATTTCCCCTTGGACATCTTTTCTTTCACCCAGGTGCAGGAGAGAATGAACTTGCATATAGAGAGACAGACTATGCACATGGGAGTACAGCTATAAATGTGTGAACTGCAGGCTTACACAAGAGTGTGTACGTATATAGGTTGATGACTACTGGTTTTCATCTGTTTTTGGATGGGAGTAGCTGAACTTGTTACTTTAATGTTAGGCTAAGGAAAGCAGCAAGCAGAATAAGGGCAGAAATGACAGTTGCCTACATCTCTCTGTTTGGAGTGAGTATGGCTGGTTTATCTACCACACATGACAGGCAGCATTAAGCAGAAACAGAGGGGACTCCTGCTTGTCAAAGGCTCTGGCTGCTGGAAATTTCTTTCCCAGTGTTCCATCCTTGGTGAGACCCACTGTACTTGTCATTCCTTCTTTTCTACCAGAATATGGCGAGGGTCTTACCACACCGTTCTTGTGGTGTTTGTTCCTTTTCACCAGGCTTTGAAGGATCTGGAAAGGGAGGTCACCCATTACTTGTTGCTCCTCTATTGTTTGCACTGTAGTAGCACTGGAAACTACAGCTGGATAGGCAGGAGGAGTGTGTGTATTGTATGCTTTGTGGTGCAAATTTTTGCATTTGAAACTCCTTTCCAGATTGGAAATGTCTTATCTGTTTATAGCATAGCACAAATTCAAGAAAAACCTGCTCATCTGAGGAAGAGTTTTGTTTCATCTTTTATGATCTTAGGCATTAGCTGATAGTTAGATCTTGTCCAATACTTACATTTCCTCCTAGATTGTACTGGAGTTGTTCTTGAAGTGAAGGCTGACCTGAGGCCTGACTGAAATTCATATTCAGATACATTTACCTGAACCCTATTGTGTTCTACGAATCTTCATTTCTAGGTTAAAAAACTGGGTTAATTTATTCTAAAGAAATTCACATTGTTGTTGTGTTAATCTGTTGAATAAACTTATAAATGCCTTAACCAGGTTTGACAGAAAGGGCAGAAGGTGCAGTATGACCTCAAAGTTACTCATACAGAAACAGTAAAAATAACTGTGAGGAGCGAAAAAGAAGAGATTTTACTAATTTTCTAAGGGAAAGGTAGAAAACATACACAAGAAAAATTGTACTGAGTAGGACCAGTTCATTTTGCCTTATATGCTGTCTTCAGCTATGTCACAAACATCTAGAAAAAACTAATAGAAAATTGTCAAGTACAGTTTCTCCCAGAACACTTCCAGTATATGAACCTTTTGAGCTAGAGATGTCTCTCTTTCTCTTCCCATATTTGATCAACCTCTCTTAGAAGCCAAGTGGATTTTTAGCATCATAGCATTTCTATCAAAACACCAAGATTCTGCTCTTCAGGGCTAAATATCAACTTGTATGTAAGAATTTTATTTGTTGGGATGGGATTTGTGTTTTCTCCTGTGCATCACTTAAGTTGCCTACATGAAACCTTCACTGTCATTTTAGTGATGAGTCACTTATAGTGTAATGTCTTTCCATAATTCTTTGCAGTGTGTCTCTGGGTCTCTGCTGTCATTTATTGCCCTGAATTACGCTTATCAGCTGCTTTTATTATTTCTGTAGTTTTGGCATAATTAATAAAAACCTAGCTAATGAATGTGTTGAGCAGCTCAGGTTCATAATGGAATTCTGCTGCTAATGTCAATTCTTGCAATAAATGGAGATTTCACTCCTACCTTTGTCTTTGGGCCACCTGCTCATCCTCTATTGGAGGACTGGACTGTTTTCTGGCTACTTAAATTCCTTCGGAGTTTCAGGTGAAGGATTTTTTTTAAACCTGAGTGTACCTGTCAGGTTACCCTTGTTGATATGTTTGTGAATCTCTCAAAG
The DNA here is from genome assembly GCA_013399695.1 of Formicarius rufipectus. NCBI lineage: Eukaryota > Metazoa > Chordata > Aves > Passeriformes > Formicariidae > Formicarius > Formicarius rufipectus. The sequence goes on along the minus strand of VXAU01004626.1, from coordinate 1,551,777 downwards.
AACTGCAATAATCTTAGAAGGGTTTGCCTTTAAAAAAGCGTTATTTACTTTTTTTTTTCCCCAAATGTCCTGTATTTTTGCAGGTGCCTGCTAATTCTGTTCTTTGTTATAATTTCTGTGAATTTATCAGTCGACATCAGTTTTACATTATGTGAATGTAACGTTCCCCTGGAATCCTTTAGTAAACTGGTGCAAGATTTTGCAAGAATCAGATGCTGAAGTGGTTTTAGCTGAGAAGGTTGTTTGCTAGTATGTAACAGTTTATCCATTTCAGCCTTGAGTTCCTGTTAGGCCCCTTGGATAAACAGCTTCTGGTGACTTCATACTGTGTGTATTGTCCACTTTTCCAAGTAAATTTGGGGTCATAAAGTTGCCTCACAATCATCCTCTTTGTAGAGTTTTCTGAATGTCCTCCATTTCTTCCACAAGGATTCCAAGAATTAATTTAACTTCTCTTCAAGGACTGTATCATTTCAGAGAGTTCTTTAAAAACCCTAGTCTTCTCCAGGCCACCTAGAATTTCTGGAAGTGTTTCCATTTCTGACAAGTAACTGGTATCTGCTCTGCCATCTGACCGGCAAGCCAGCATAGCCCCATGGGGCAGCAGGTACCTGGCTGTGCAGTGGGCGAGGCACCCGCCGTATCCTGCCCAAGCTGGCAGCAAATCAGTGCGTGTGGAAGGAGTCAGGCATGTGGTGGGACAGCCTAGAGAGAGCTTGCAGAGTGAGGAGTGTTGGAGAGGTGAACGCAGAGAACACGGGAAAGAGCTGGGAACCATGAGGGAGTGGATTCAGTGATGTAGGGAGAATCTCAAATGTTTTGAGAGAAATGAAGGTGTTGGGGAAGTGCTGGATTTTAGTGGAGTTGTTAGATGGGATATGCTACCATGCTAGTAGAGGGGGATGAAAGTAGACATACATGAGTGTAAACCACAAGCCATTAAAGCTAATGAAGCCTGGATTTTTTCCTCTTCTTTGTAATTTATAAGGTACAAAATGGTACAGAATAAGAGAGTATTTCACTTCCTGTTGTCACCATCTTGTTCACTTTCATTTTTGTTTTTCTAGTTTTTCTCAAATACAATTCTTTGATTCATTATTCATAGTAATGGGACTTGGCATTATTCACCTTCAAAGCTCTTTGCAAGCCTGCTATGTTTGAACCAAGATCCGTGGTTAAGACAGATTTATAAAAAATGCCTTGCTGATGTGATTTGGATTAACTAGCTTGTTTTTTGGTTGCATTTTTTGGCTAGCAATCTAGCCTGTTGCAGATGAATTTTCTTGAAAATTTATCTATTGGAATAGTAGCATCTATCTGAATTATAAACATATAAGATATACTTAATATTTTCATCTCAGTTAAGTTTGAGTGTTAAATGCCACATGTCATGCAGAGCTTAGTTATATGAAAATATTATCAATAGTCAACATTGTAGTACTGGGTAGACCTTCTGGATATAGAAAGGAGAAGGAAATTGTTCACCTCCTGAAAAGCACATTGTCTAAGGGATATGTTCCATGAGGGTTGTCCTTGTTAGGGTCCTGAGGGCACTACTAGACTTCACTGGCCCTGACCAGCCTCCTCCCACCCTACCCACTGCCCAGGACCCCATTGTAGGTTCCCAGGGCTGTTGGTTCCTACCCCAGTGAAGCTGCAGTGGTGATGCGTCATCATGATGCTACATTTGCTGCTACCTGCCTGGCCCAGCCACGGACCCAGATGAGCCAGGCCCATCTGCAGTCCCACATCCCTGTCTGGCTTCAGCTGGAGCTGCTCAATACCCAAGGCTGTGCCCTGGCTTGCCCTGCTGCCCCAGGAGAACCTCCCCAGCCAATGGCAGCAGCCAGCCCTTGAGGCCCCTAAACATTTTCCTTTCTTTCTTCCCTTCCCTTATTATCTTTTCTCTAAGCAATTAACTTTTCTCTGAGCAATTATTCTTCAAACTCAACAAAGCTGTATTTTTTCACTGGAGACTTCTTTCTTGCCAAGACTTTGGCAATTCAACCATTACAGAAATTATCGTGGTGATAATTTCATTTTGAAAAATGTTTGGATTTTGTCATTTCATATATGTTTCATAAGAGAGGCTACAGTTTGAGGTGTGTCAAAATAAGCATCAACCTTATTTCAGAAACTATAAGCCCCAGAAAGCAGATATTTATCAAATAAAAAGATGCAGTGTTATCCCAGAAATACTAAGGAAGATTAGTCTGATTTTGACTGTAGGTTTAAACCACAGAAAGGCTGTGTAACATAACAGTAACGCCACGTTACTCATTTATCCTTATGAACAATATCTGTTTTCAGTGGGTAGCAGTTGTACAGGGCCTTGTCATCGACCTCCAACCACCATGTCTTCACTGTTGGCAGAGATTTGTATCTGATCTGAATGGAATCCAGTAACTGTGGGAAGCAGCCCCAGAAGTCACAGTAACAACTTTTCAGTGTCTGAAATGATGCTTCAGTTGCAGCTCAGTGGACTAAAGCTATGCAACCTGCTGCCCTAAAAGCAAGCACTAGCCTTGTCTGAAACTTCTTGGACATAGTGTGGTTATCAGTGAACACGTGCTTTGAGCAACGACTGTTGGAGTGGTGTAACATGATGTTTTGTTACTGCTTGTCAGTCGGGAAAGGCAGTGCAAAAAAAAAATCACAAACTAGTTCAGATTGACTATCTTAAAGCCTTTAAAAGTGCCTGAGGAGTAAGGGAAATACTAGGGCTAAGAACTTGGCTGAAATGTATGTCATTTGGACATGTGATTGCAGAAATTCACTGCTCACTTGGGACTCTATAGTAAATTGATGTTTACTTTGATAGCTTGCTAATATTTGAGTTGCAGCAAGGAACTAGGAAATTATTCACACTGAATCACCAGTCCACATTTGGGTATATGAACTTTGTCAATTACTGCACGCTTGCAATGCTTTTGTCTGGGGAGCACAGTCCTCTTCTCATGCGTATTTTCCTATCCATCTCATCAGACTGCTTGAAAAGTCTTTCAGGGCCCCTTTTAAAGTGCTCCTACATAGTGCAAGCATTTTCTGTCATTGAGTCATGTCCCACTCATAACTTCTCTTGCAGTTCATGTTTCATATGTAAAAATAAATACTGTGTGGTATATAATATACCATCTAGGACCCTTTCCCATAATTCCTTTGTATCTGATGTGTACTGGAATTTTCTTTGCAGATGAGATCTGGAGCTCTAGTGTAGCTTCTTTACTTGCTGATTATATCAGATATAGTTGTCCTGGTAACAGCAGATGCTGCAACTCTCTATCAGCAGTTCATCTGTCTAGGAACTGATAAAAGCCATGCAGTGTTCATAAAAATGAAATCCCTGGCCTTCTAAACTTTCATACCATAGCAGCCTGTGTACAAATGAGCACTGAGTATGTGGTGCCAGGGTCACAGGCAGCATCAATATTCCCAGAATGTATGCATTTCTGATGTCTAAACCAGTAATAAAACTGGACAGGGCACTTGGGCATTAACTGACTGCTCTTTCTGGAGATTTTAGAAATCAAGTTAAAAGGTTATATGCATTTTCTCACTTTTCCTGAAACATTAAAATATATGCTTAATGCAGATAAAGAAGCTACGTTCTTATAAACATGTTAGGCTGAAGCAAGGGAAGAGTTGGAACCAAATGAATTTGTAACAGTGATGAATGAAGATTGTAGATTTTTAGTTCTGGGATCCAAGAGTATGGAATTTAGTTGTTCTGTTTGACAACAGATAAAAGCATTCCAGAGCCTGAAGAGAGTAGAAAGAGTCTTTTGGAACAGAAACTAGCTGGCAGCATCTAAAAACATCCTGTTATCAGGTTATGTAATTTATTTCTTATGTATTATAAATACACAGCTTTATATTTGCTTGTATACATGTGTGCACTTACTGAAGTAATGAGAACTGTGTACAGATTTCCAAATATGGGAGCTAGGCCCCTGTTAAAATGTTTCTCTAAAACTATGCAGCTTTGGGAGGATTCTTTTGGCAGATGCTTCTTTTGGGGTGTATTTAAATGGAGTGATACTGAGAAAAATTATTGTTCCTGCACTCTGTGGATGATTAAGCCTTACAACAAAAAGTCCCTGCAGATTTTCCTCTCTACAGAAGGAATAAAGAATTCTAGTTGTGTAGGAGGGGTATTGGAATATTTATCAGGGTGGTGTGTGTGTGTCAAGGAAGGGCTTTCTATCCTCATTGCCTTCCAGTGATCTGACTTTCAAATGTCCTTCCTTTGGACATGACATGTTTCCTTCTCCCTTATGCTGACTGAAAAGTCCCTGGTTTCCAAGGTGAGCTAATACTGCTCCTAAATCAATCAGTTGATATAGAGGAATAAGAGAAACAGAGTGGTAGCATATTTTATTCTTTTGAGAGTAAAGGAGGAGGGATTACAGGGGACTTATGTGGCTAAAAGAAAAACCTGGGAAAATAAGATGCCTTGCTGAAAGCTAAAACTATCTTGTTGGGATTACTCTCAGAAAGGCAAATGAGAACACAGAGGACAAACACTGAACTCAATACTGGGAATGAAAGAATGGGAGAAGGGTTTGGCACAAGGTCAGGGAGATGTTGACTTGGCCAAGAAAAGGTATGTAGGAGTGGCTGTAACCTGGGTAGTGCCATTGAGCAAGCAGGGTGAAGGCAAACAGAGTTAGCCTGAACCAGAGGTATTAGAATTGCACAGAAGTTGTGTGAAGAAAATTAAATAGCATGGGCTAGAAAGAAAGTGTTTCACATTAGAGCAATATAGGTACTAAGTTGAGGTGACTCTTCAGCTAGATAGTTGTGGGTATTTTAGTAATTAAAGCACATATATGATTGACTAATATCTCTGACTGTTGCTCTGCCAGTAGCAGGGAATTATTCCTTAAAAGATGATGAAGGAAGGAAGGAAACAAGACCGTTACTTGGAAATACAATCAGGCAGGGAGTGTGTGTAGAAAATCGTTAAACCTATCTAAATGACAAGGGAGGATTAACCCATGCATCTTGCTTGAGTTGAATTCATTGGATGATTTATTAGACTAGCTCCTCATTCTAGCAGAGACTTGGAGATCTTGTGTAAAAGCAGTTATTAATTAACAGAAGTGAAAATTATGCTCTTAAACTGAGGAGCTTTCTCCCCATTGCTTTCCTTCTCTGTAGGCCTTGGAAAGTGCCCAGGTGGGTGGATATTGCTTTCTGATCAGGGTTGATATTCCTGCTGTGGTGAAATCTCCAGTTGTAGGATATTCCTTTGTTCCCACAGAAATCCTTTCAATGGCACTTGCTAGCTGGGGTAGTCATCAGAAGACATTTTTTTTTCTTCCTCAGGAAATTGCCATTCTCCCCAGTAACCACCCTGATGTATGTGGATACCAAGAGTTGCAGTAGGCCTTTTTTTCCTGAAAATATGGTATTTCATGTATTTCCAAGGCAATGTATTTTGGTTGGTTCCATTGCACTTGTAACTTATTTTCTATATTATCATGGTTATTTCTCTTAATGTCAGTATCTATTCAGACTGTCTACATACAAAATTAATTAAGGTTGTAGCTAATGATGGCCCAGACCTTGACATCATCATTGGACACAGCTGGGTAAGGGGAAAAAAGGTCCACATATGGAATTTTGCAGGGAAGAGTATGTTCCAGGGCTTTCCTTTCTGCTCCCTTTATTTCACTTAAGTATTGGGCTTGGAGCCAAGGACTTGGGATTAAGTGGCTCTATTGATCTGGTGTGCAGTGACAGTGCTCATAGTCCCTGAAGTAATGATTTGCCTTTGCTGCCTTGCTGAGAGGAAGATGTTATCCTCTTAAATGGTTATTCGAAAGATTCTATGAATAGACAAAGAGTAGCAGTTAGGGGAGATTATAAAGCTGGGCGTGCTGTATGTCTTCAGGAAGCTAATGCTTCTAGATATCAGAGCCCTGATGTTTCTGATGTATTATTCTGTGCCACTTTTTATACTAGGAACACAGCACAACAAGACAGCCTTTTGGCAAGAGAATACATAGGTTCTCTACTTATTTGTATTTGGGTTTTTTTATTATGTTGCCTTGTCTGTCTGATAAGTCTGTGGGTTTTGTTTCCAGGGCGGCCGGATGAGGCGGCAGGTTGATGTCTGGGGGAGCTGGGGTGAATGGGGCGAGTGCAGTCGGAGCTGTGGCGGTGGAGTCAGCTTTCGGCAGCGGCGCTGCTATTCCCAAAGGTGACTGCCAACCTCCTTTTTTATTTCCTTCTTTAACTGTGTTTTTCTGTTACTGAGCTCCAGCAGTTATGTTCAATATACATCCAGATCAAAAATGACCTAGTGTTCAGTAGCAGGGGAATGAGTCCACTTTGAGATGAGCCTCAGTTTCAATCTTGTCACTGCTGTTTTGAGCAGTGCCCTCTTCAACGCATCCTTGCTTGGATTCCTTTGATAGAGCACAGCAGTTTCTCTGTTGATCCGAGGCTGTGCAATCAGGTGATTGGCATGGCAGCAGCTGTTCAATTAAGTCTAGTGTGGCAAGTCCTGAGGGAAATGGAGAACAGTCCAGAGCAGTTGGCTTTTTTCCCAAGAGCTGGTGACTGTACCAGGATTTTCTCAGGGTTATGTATCCCAGGAAGGTAAATTGAAACAAAGAGTAGAATTGGCTCAGGCAGTCTTAGCATTGTGCCATCTCGTTTGCAGCTGTGTTAGCTGCATCCTAGTGAGGATGGTGACTGGTACTGCACCTGTTGGGAATGATGCACCTTAGAGATCCTATTGTTCATAAAAACAAAGAAAAGGAGGGGGGAAAAAAGCCAGACTCTCAATAATATCCTGAAAAAAAACCATCCCCTCTCTATTCTGAGAAATGAGAGGGGGGTTTGTAGTGGAAGAATCCAGAATTGTGAAGCACTGCTGCTTTCCACACAGAATAAAGAAGGGTCTCTTTTGAAGGCTGCCCATTATGGTATGCACCTGTGAGAATCCCTGGGGGCCTGTCTCTCCATTTTAGGAGTACTGAGGTATTAGGCACTGATTGGCTTTTCAGATCAATTTCCTCCACAACTGTTACCCTCTATAATTCTCAGCCAGAGTCATTTGACTGGAGTACGGATGTTGCACACTTTCCATGGGCATTTTTAGCTCTTCCTACTAATGGGCCTAGTGTGCACGTAAAAAGAATGATGGACGATGCACATACCTATTCTGAATTGGTCACTATCCTCCTGCTGCTGATAACATGTTTCTCTGTCCTGGATGAACACCTGGACTGTTTGCTGGTGGATAATGGACTAAAATGTCTGCTTCCACTTTTTAGTTGAAACATGATCCTGAAGAGCTGTACTGAAATTTTTCAGGTCTGTCTCATTCATGCTAGAACACAAACCATAGCACAAAACAGCACTAGAAGATGACAGCTTGCTTTTGTGGTGAAAAGCGCATTTTAGTTATTTTGCTGTTTCAGGAGACTGCGAAGATGATGTGAAGGTGGTTTGTAATGTCTGCCATGAGATGACTTTTTGCATGTGTATTCTGCAGAGAGCTTCATGTAGTTTTTCTGTCTTTCAGGACAGCAGGTCCTTCCAGTTGTGTTGGACCAACACGAAGCTATCGGTCTTGTAATGTTCAGGTACAGTGATCTGGTTTTTCTTTTTCTTACATGTTGCTTCTTTTCCCCAGGAAAAAACATTCCTATGGAGAAATAATGTCATTATTAGTTTCTGTTTCTCTGGCATCACTGGTGAATGTAGTTCATTAACAGTACCCATTCAAAAGTATATTGAAATTATGCCCCTGATCTGATATGGGAGGAATAACAATAAACCCCATTTTTCTATTGTACACTTAATTTTCCTCCTTTTTATAATCATCCAATACAAACATTTTCTCCTTCAAACAGAGCTGCCCAGAAGGTTCCCGGGACTTCCGGGCAGAGCAGTGTGCAGAGTTTGATGGGACAGAATTCCAAGGAAAGAAATACAAGTGGCTTCCATATTATGGAGGTAATGATAAACGGAGAGTTAAACTTCATCCCTACTTATCAACAGTATGTTTTGAAGTTACTATAATGTTTTTTACTATAGTGTCATCACAGGGTACTTTCTTAGTTGGAGTGTGGGGCAGGAGCTGGAATGGAAAAAATCTTTTTGCCAGCAGCAAAGCATTGCTCTCACAAACACAGTGGATACATGGGCCAAGAGACAGTACTGCAGCAAAGCACACTTGTCTCTTGTAGCAGCCATTCTTTCAGAAACGTTGCTAAAGTCTGGAACTGGTTGCAGCTAGGCCCTGAAGTAGAAGAGGAGCAGTGTTTTTCAATATTGACAAAAGAATATTAGCAGGAAAAAGGAGAAACAAATATATGTAATTAATGAGTGCTTCAGAAAATATGACATCTCTTCAATTGGCCCACACTTTCCTGAGGAACCAGCTCAGAAGGCAGGTGTGGGAACCAGGGGTTCCTTGCTCTGAGCTTTGATATGGTATAATTCACAGTTGGTCAACAAATTATGAGGCATTTTAGGATGGATTTAAAGAGGGGTTTTGTTGGCTGCTAAGATAACAGTTCTATATCAGCACTTGTTCTCATTCTACAAAGCCTTGTACTCCAAGGGAGCATGAGAACAGTCTTACTAAGGAATAACCAATTACCTGCCTGGACCAATGTTCCCTGAGGAAATGGTTGCATACAATAAGACTTTACCAGAGTACTTTTCCATCCTCCAGCAGTTTGTAGCACTGAAATTTGTTTGATATCTGCCACTTTATATCAGTGCACCCCTCTGTTTCTGCTCCTGTCATCTGAAACTTGGCTCCTGATGCGTTATCAAGCTATATTATGTGTTTTGCTTTTTCTCTCCTGCTAGCACCTAATAAGTGTGAGTTAAACTGTATTCCCAAGGGAGAAAACTTCTACTACAGGCACAAGGAAGCAGTGGTAGATGGGACTACCTGTGAACCTGGCAAGCAGGACATCTGTGTAGAGGGAGTTTGTCGGGTTAGTCATCTTGCTGCTTCTTTTGCTCATCACTGGGTCTGCAGTCTTTCTGTTGTTTCCCTCTGCTCTACTTGACCTTTCATGACAGCATCAGAAAAGGTGAATCATTCAGTTTTCAAGGTGCTGAGGAGCATGTGGACAGCATGTATCTGTCTCTGGATATGAAATGGTAGATATCATCTCTGTCTTTTTGCTGTCAATTCCTCCTCTGCCCTATCCTGGATTCTCAGACTTCAGACCTTCTTATTAGAAGGGTTCAGGCCTTCTTATTAGATCTATCCAGCATTTGGCAATTTTTGTGTTTTTTTTTTTTTCTCTTCTCTGTCATTATGGTTTGTTCATGTTAATGCTCCTGTGCTCTGACAGGCTGTTGGGTGTGATAATATGCTGGATTCTGCCAAGAAGGAGGACAAGTGCCTGCAGTGTGGAGGAGATGGCAGCACCTGCTATCGTGTGGAGGGCACTTTTGATGTGGTCAGTCTCCCCAAAGGTACAGATGATCCTAGGTAGTTTGGGCAGGTGAGAAGGCGAGAGTTAAACTGGAAGTTAACTGCTGCAGGGGCTGGTGGGGACACCTGTTCATGTGATTGTTATGGTCATGCTTAGATGTTCACTTGAAACACCTGTATGTTGTGTGGCCTTAGCATTAGAAAATGTACTGATGGCCTTATCCTGGGAGTCACTCCCTTAATTTCTGTATGTACTGAAACACTTGCCATGATTCTGGAGTCTTTCCCTGCTCCCCTCCAAGCAGGTGCTATAAATGTACCATAAGAACATGGCTATATACTGCCTTCATTGGGCTGCCCAGTGTCTTGATAGCCCCACCAGGACTAGTGCAAGGCTAGAAATGGGACTGCATCTGCTGTGTTTGGCCAATTTTGAAAGATTTCAAGATAACGACTACACTTTTGGTCACATCTCTCCATGCAGAACTCCTATAAGATGCTTGCTGAACTTTCAGAGGTTTTAGAAACTAGAAAATGGACTTTGCACTGACACCAGTTCTTACTTTTCTGAGGTGTTTTTTATACATGGACTGACCTGTGGATAATGTAGAGTGAAGCCATTCCAGATGCAGTTAAAATGGCAATGGAAATGCTTCAAGCCACTATCAAAAAGCTCATCTGCTTGTTCAGGCACCAGTGAAACAGTGAGAATCTTTGGCACAGAAGAGTGGCTGTGTGGCATCCACAAACAGATATTACATAATCCCCCCCCCCTTTTTTTTTTCAGGTTACAATCAAATCATTATCATCCCTGTGGGAGCCACAAGCATCCAAGTTAAGGAGGTTAAGCCCAGCAGGAACTTCCTAGGTAAGGCTGATATCAGAATCTGTGTATCAGTCCATTTGGATTCCAGCCATTATGTTAAAATGTGGTTTTCAGGTATGGGCTTTGGGCTGTTTATCTTGAGGACTATTTGTCAGAGGGGAAAACTCTCTGAATATCAGGATCTGAATACTGAGCATCCTTGAATTGTTACTGATGCACAACTCCGGGCTTCACATTCATCTCATTTTCTGTCCTGTGGAGATCTTGCTGTTAGGTGGGGAATAAAAATACCCAAACCACATTGAGACTTCTTTCCTGGAACTTACAAAGAGTCTAATTGAGATAACAAAATTCGGCTATGAGTTCTGTTGTTTGGTGAATACAAACCCTAACTGCTTCTGCCATCCAAAAGTTTGGAGTGGGATTCTTTTCTCCATAGACTTCTTTTGGGTATTTGTACAGCCTCAAACTCTGATCATGCAAGTGTAAAACGGAGGGAGAAATGTCCTTGCCTAGCTTTCTGGGCAGGGCTTGAGGAAATTCCAGTGGAGAAAGCTTCTGCTTTCTGACTCTTCCATCACCCAGTGCTTTGGACAAATCAGTCTGGTGGTATTTTCCTTTGTAGAGAACTAGATGCAGCAGCTGTCTTTGTTTTCTGAAAAGAATATCTGAGGAACTGGATAGTGGTGTAGAGGCAGTAGGATGTGAATCCCACATCTTAACAGCAAGCAGGATGAAGGCTGACATAGACTGTGACCTCGCACAATGAGGAATGCAGAGCAGGGCAGGAATTTGCTGGAGGCATTTGACTAAAAGGCATTTGAAGTAAAAAAGTGCTAGGTCTGCAGCAAAGCTGGCAAGAACCACTGTCTGAATGTGGAGCAGCTTCTGGCAAGAGAGCCGTATGGGAGGGCAGCATTGTTGGAAGACAATGATCACCTTCATTTGGTTGTGACACTGTGTTGGGTGGAAACAGGAGCATCCTGATGGAGTTCTTATGATCCTCTCTCTCTCTGACTTGTGGGTTTGTCCAGCTGTCAAGAACGTGCAAGGGCAGTATTACCTGAACGGGCACTGGACAATCGAGTTCAGCCGGGCGCTGCAGGCAGCCAGCACGGTTCTGCACTATGACCGTAGCTCGGAGGGTGACCGGGCACCGGAGCTCCTCCATGCCCGGGGTCCCACCACAGAACCCCTCATCATTGAGGTAAGCCCCTGTGCCTGCTCTCTTTCTTCGCGTAGCAGCCCTCGGTTCGAGCAATGGGAATGTGCTAGCGGATACCACAGGGGAAAAACTGGAGAAGTGTTGAGGCTCCTGGAAGTCTTACGAGACTACAGACCCTCAAGCTCTAGAGGGTGGTCTTGAAGAAATAGCACAAATTTCTGCTCTGGTTCTATTGGCAAGAAATGAGCAGGGCAAGGCTCAATGTTGGTTTCCTGCCTATTCCCTTTGCTCTGACTTTAAGGGAGGCGAGAGCCATCATCAAATGATTTTAGGGCAGGGACAGGCTCCAGGTCACTGCTTGTTGTATTGTGCTGTAGGGCAGGAAAGGTATGCACTATTACAGGAGCAGTTGAATCTTCTAAAGCCAAGAGGGATGAACGCATCCTTCTCTGAAAAATAATGCTCTCCAGAGCATGATAGAAGGCAAGGAGACAATACAGTGTAGAGAATTACTGCTTCTTGAATGGCAGGGGTGCAAGTCAGCTCCAGTCCTCAGAAATGGCAGGGAAATGCTGTGGAGAGGAAAAGTATTATTTCCCTGACTTCCTCCCATGTTTTCATAGCTCATCAGCCAGGAGCCAAACATGGGGGTACAGTACGAGTATTACCTGCCCCTGCAACGACAGGCCTCGAGTTACAGCTGGAGCTACAGTTCCTGGAGCGAGTGCAGCTCGGAATGCGGAGGAGGTAAGGGAACAGGACCTGGGTCTGGCAGCTGGTGTGGGATTTATATCCACATCCTGCAGTGTCGACAGTGTGCTGCCCTCTGCAGCTGTTTCCCAGCAGCCTCCTGCTGGAAGGCATCACAGGTTCCTGCAGAGGTCAGCTAAGGTTTTGTCAAGGGCAGGTGTCATGCATGGAGTCACAACAGGACTGTACCCCATGCCTTGTCCTGTCTTATTTCCCATGCCCTATTCACAGACTTATTACTACAACCTGTTAAGAATATTCCCAGATAGCCTTTGCTTTGCTTTGCTTCAGCTCTTTGTGATCTTTTCAACCACTTTGAGAGGTCCTTACCAAACTGACCTGGGCCACATTACTAAATCACATCATTCTCCTCTACCACAGCCCGAAAGGTTCCATCTCTCCAGGAGGACTGTCAGATATCCTGATGTGTCACCTTATGTCCAATTTATCGATGCTTCCATGAACAACATTATGGATTTCAAGCTTAAAAGAAAAGCAAACAAAAAATCTCCAATCAAATAATAATAATAAAAAAAAACCTCTCCAGCTGATTAGAATATAGAGTTCCTCTCATCCTCTTCTGTGCTGATAGCCATTTTGATAGCTTTTGCCATATTTTGACTGTAGGTGCTGAAATAGTCTTTGCATGGGCACTAATATCCTGTAGGAAGTATGAAGAGTTGCGAGTCTTATTCTCATACCCAAACTTCACAAGACTGACCTTTAAAGTCTGGCAGGAGACACCCCCCACCCCACCCAGTTCCTCTTCTGTATACTGCATGCATCTTGCAGGGTTCCTTCATGAACAACATATGGGTATGGCACTTCCCTTGTTTGTCTCAATGCTTAATAATAATAGGAAAATTTTCTCAGCTACACAGAACTGTACTGACTCCCTTTTGTTTCCAGTGGACTCCTGTACTGTGGGGGGGCATCACTTGTACATATTGTGAGATACAAAGAACTGCATCTGGCTCTTTTCCAGAATGGCTGCGACAGGTGGGGATTCTACAAGAATTTAGAAACTTGTCTTGCCAGCTGGAGAGCATTGCAAACCTAGTCCTGGGTAGCTTGTGTTGATCACATGCTCTCTCTTGCCTGTACTGTAGGTTTCCAATCCCGTGCGGTGTTTTGTACCATAGACAATGAAATTTATCCAGATTATATGTGCAGGAACAAACCACAGCCAGACAATAACCGGACGTGTGGTCATCAGGCTTGTCCCCAGACAAAACGGTATGATTTCTTTCCTTCTTCTGAACTCTGACTTCTTCCTGAGGTGCTTTTGGAACAAAGTAAAAGAATTACCCTCTCACTTCTGCCTTCCAGCATGGTTCTGTCCAAGGAAGTGTTTCACTTCTTTGAGAAAGCCCAAGAGAAAGGATGGGGATGATAGCACTGTGATGATCATTTCTGTGTGCACAAGGAGAGGGTTTAATAGATCCTGCATTCACTTTATTGATCAATTAAATTTTCTTTCCAAAGTATGACTATATGGAAGACATCCTTTTAGCCCACACAGGAGATATGAAACAGATTCTGTGGTTGTTTTCTTGAGCTGGAGCCTGCAAAGATATGGTAGAAAGTCAAAGCTGGTGTAATTTGATGTCATTTCTGCATTCCCAATGTCCTTGCTCTTAGAAAGGGGTGAATCCTGGAGTGTTTTGATTCTCCAGCATTTTCAAACCCTTTCACCTAGCCATTTCCCCCTTGTCCCTTATTGGCGTAGCCTTAACAAGTGGATTCACTTGACTCTTACATGGGCATCCAGAGCTGTAACCAGAGCCTTAGCTGTGTATCTCTCTGTGTATCTGCTGGGCACAGTGGAGGCTCTGAGACTGCTTGTGTGCATGAGAGGGCACTTGGCAGCATTTCTGAAAACCTTAATGCATTAACCTGTAGCTTCTTGTTTTAAGTTCTTTAAATCCTTTGTTCTGTGTATAAAGGACTTCTTACGTCTATGTGCCGCAAGCCTGGAGTCACAGTGGAGCACGGAGCTCTCAGATGAAGAGGTAACAAGGAGAAGGAGGTTACAGAAAGCACAGGAAGGCAGCTGTTCTCTTCTGCTCTCCACCTAGCTGCCCAGTGAATCTACGAGGACTTTCCTCCCTAGCATTGGTGGTAGCAGTGGATGTTGCTTTTGATTCTTGCCAGTGAAAATGATGGTGGAGGGTACTGGCTGGCAGCTTTGCTTAGGTGGTTGTTCCTGCCTCTGTTAACTTGATTCTTACGGGACTGCAATGGGACAATTTCTTCATCGCTTCTGGCAGCTTATCCTGTTAACTTGTTTTTTCACTGGAATCAGAGTAAAGAGGTTTCGGAAGATTTTTTTTTCAATTTATTTATCAAGATAAATAAAAGAACATAAATGAAAAGAGAGTATGATGGATTGGACAATTGAAACATTGGTCAGGATGCCAGCATTCCATAGCAAAAGCTGCAGAGTTTCTTAAAAGCTCTTCTTTCTTTGGCATGGGCCCTATAGCAGGTAGAAAGGAGTCTATAAACTGTGATGAGTTCCAGGATGTGATAATACAATAATGTACACTGAGATATGAGAAGTTAAAAGCATCCAAAGCAAAACAGTTGTCTCTCAGCAAGCTGCTAATAGCTTAGGACTTGAGATTTTTGCCTCCTGAAGAGGGTCCCAGCCTTATAGTTGACCTTTTCTTACAAAGAAAATGAAATAGGTGTCAAAGATGTCTTGACTCACAATTGAAGGAAGCTGTAGGTGAGCCCACCCAGTTGATACAGCCTTTCTGAAACTGAACATTTGCCTTACAAGAGGCAGAATACATTTTGGGGTGAGGGTTGTTATTACCATTGGACCTTTTGAAAAATCTTAATTAATTTGTTATAAACCTTGCAACCACACCTCTGTAAGTGGCGTCTACTGGCTGTATTTGTTCCCTTTCCTATTTTGTAGCAAAGATCATTCAGTTCTGGGCTGTTATTTGCACCTTTAGCAATAAAGAAGGGCATCTTTAGAAGGTGGACATGGCTGAGTGTACTGTGGAGTTCTGCTAGGATGTGAGTATGAATTGGCTGTCTGAAACTCAGTTTAGGTGTGACAAGGGCCAGACTAGAGAAGTAGCTGGAATACCAGGGGTGAAAACATGAAAAGCCTTCATTCCCTGGCTGGAGCTTATCTGACCACAAGGGAATATAGCAGCTGGCAAGCAAGTCACCATGATGCTCTCCCTCCATGAGCAGTGCCTTTTTACTGTACAGCACACTGGAGTTGGGGACGAAATATCGTATCGTCCCTGAAGCCACCCCATGTAAGCTGTGCTCCCAGCTGCCTGGACAGCTGGGAGACACTGGAGTGGCCACAGGCAGGGAGTTTAGCATCCAGATTGTTTTGTGGATGTTCCTCCTTCTGCTAGCCAGGGTGTATAATTTCTGCGGCAGCTTCAGCAACCAAATACAGGACAAAAATCTATTTACATTTTGGGAGGCTTTTTTGTATGTGTGCTGCTATTAGAGAATTTGAATGATGGGAGGAATAAACCAGCTTCCTGTTGGCTCTCAGTGAAAAGTTAACAAGCACTTCAGAGAGAGTGTGGCATGGTTTGCAGGCAGAGTGAGGCTTGGCTTGGTTTTACTTTTTCTGATAATGTGAGGAGAGTAATGTATAGTTAGGCTGGTGTAAGTTGCTCTTCTTTTAGCTGATCTGGATTGTTTTCTTTTGTTTCTTTCTGTTTTTTTTTTTTTTTTTTTTTTTTTTTTTTTTTGATATTCTATTCCAGTCACGTCATTTTTGCAATAAGGAGACCACCAAAAGTCATGGAGAGAAATCTTCCCCCTCTGGGAGAGCTCTGCACTTCCAGAGAAGCAAGTGTTTTGTAGCTGGGGATACACCTCTGTAGTGGGACTCATGCTTTGCATTGCCAATTGAGCTGGGCAGCGCTTTGTCAAATGAGAAGTTGCCTCTGACTCTCTTCCTCAGGGACGATTTCCCTGCTGGATTTCTACAGGGATGCAGCACTGACCCCTCTATGCCTTGAGGCAGTTTAGCTGGGCTTACTTCTTTTTTTTTTTTTTTAATCTTGATTCTGTGACCTGCAGGTGGAAAACAGGAGAGTGGGGACCCTGTTCGGCTACCTGTGGTGGGGGCACCCAGACTCGCTCTGTTTACTGCGTGGCATTTGATGGCCAGAGCTCCCAAGGCGTGGTGGATAACGCTGAGTGCATGGCCTTCTCCCAGCAGCCTCGCAGCAGTCAGCCCTGCAACGTGAGGCAGTGTGCAGCCTGGAGCACGGGGCCCTGGTCAGAGGTGAGGGGGTGTGGGTAAGCAGCCTCTCAGCACCTACCACAGGAGGATCTGCCAAAGCTTGGGCATAAAGAGCCAGACTCCTTTTCTGGGACTGTAAAAACTTGTGTCCATGGATAAGGTGGCATGCAGAGGTATGGGACTTGTACCTGCAACCCTCCTGTGCCCTCCTATGAACATATCCCTGTTCTTCCAAACTGCATGTCCCCGCACCTCTGCTATTCTCACTGCACGTACTTTTTTCTCTGGTCTGCCAATCCTTTCCCCACTGCTGTATTTTTAGAAGACCCTCCAGACTCGGCAGTAGCTGAGTTTCTGGCTCCTGCCTGTGCTGTTCATTTCCATACACGTAGCTGCCTCAGCATTACCAGCCCAGGACAACAGTACAACAGTTGCTAAGCAGGGTACTCCTGTAACACTGGTGACCTGCTGTTTGCTGTGTGTCTGCACAGGGATTTTCCAAACACAGCCACGTGGTGCATTTTTTATGCCTGTGTGCATTAATCTGCAGGAGTTGAAACAGTTCAAACTGTATGTGCTCAGTGCAGCCAGCCAGCTTTCTAGAAGGCATCTTATGTTCCAAGGGCTTAGAGGGCAACAGGAGCATCTACTTGGTCCCTAAAGCACAAATGAATTTTCCTCTTTTAAAAGAAGTGCATGCACGTTTGCAACATTCGACTAAAGATCTTGTGCTGGTACTTGGTCTGAGTGGTGCAGCAGCACAAAATGCAACTTTGAAAAATGATAACCTACAGTGGGAAGTCCCTTTTTATGTATGTTTTTCCCTCTTGTGAGATTCCAGGTGTGACTTTGGGTTGTGGAGTAAGAGCACTATATTTACAAACTGATTCCTAAGTGATACATTCTGGAGCCTCAAAAGTGACTGTGTTTTGTGTTCTTTAATATAAAAGGTCAGTCTAGTAAATGAATGACTGAAACTCAGCTGGGAAGCTCATCTAAAGTAATTCAGACTGTTCCCAAATTAATGCTCTCTATAAGAGACTGTAGTAATTCATGGAGAAGTAGGCTGGATTCCAGGAAACACCACTGTGAATTCAAGAGGGCATTGAAAATGTCACAAACCAGTTACTTGTATAGAAGTTGTGTCCCAGCTCCACACGATAAAAATGGAGCAAAAGGATCTTCAGACAAAAGACATGAGCAAGGCGAGAACCTAATCTTTTCATCTTCTCTGGAGTTCTTTACCTTCACTGATTTTAACCAGGAGTAAATAACATGAGTTTCCAGATATTTTCTACTATTTGTTCTTAATATCCTTATTCATATTGTCCATAGGCCAAGATCATCTAGTGAGCTCCAGATATCCCAGGCTGTATCTCATGCTCCAATACCTTACTATCTCTTCTACAGCACAAACAATTACTCTGCTAACTCCCTCTCCAGAAGATAACTTTAATGATAGCTGGTTTTTTTAGACAGTCTCAAAATGGTATTCTGCCCTTATATTAGGGAGCACAGCCTTGAATTGCAAGAGGAAATAAGATGTATCTTTGTAATTTTTGTGGTCCGTTTTTGCAGTGCTCGGCCAGCTGTGGGGAAGGAGTCCAGACCCGGACCGTCACCTGCAAAACACAGCAGGGCTCTCAGGCTCAGGACTTTGCTTGTCTAATGGAGCCAAAGCCATTGGCCACCCAGCCCTGCCTTAAGGAGAACTGCATCCAGGAAATTGGCTGGCACATTGGAGACTGGGGTCTGGTGAGCACAGCACTTTCATGGTTCAGAAATTACTGATTGTATTGCTGTGCTCCTCACATCATGCTTTGATCCGTGCAGTCTGCACGTTGGCTGAGGCTGGGAGCTTGTACTGCTTCATTACCAGCCCCTTGGCTCACAGTTGCATTGTAACTGGCACTGGTAATGCTCCAGTTAATCTGCTGCCTGCTTTGTATGCAGCTGCTACAAAAATAAATCCTTCTGAGGGAGGGATTAAGTTTCAGTGACAGTGGCAAAATGCAGCCAATAAGCCGAAACAATCCACTCTTGCTGCTTATTCCCAATTCTCTGCTCCATCTCTCTGATCAACAGAAGCTCTCTGGTTGAGTATGGCTTAGGGTTTGAGGCTTCAAAGCTGGTCATTGCCTTTGGTGATATGATTTATAGCACGTTTTTGTAATTATTCAGATAAACTGTGCTTCAGATAGATTAATCTTGTCTTTGTGGAGGAAGCCAGGCTGTGTTCAACCTGGGAAAAGTGCCAGGGGGTGGAAATACAGGTAGATCCAATGCATCTAGTGTCTTCCAAAAACACTTTTTCATTTCTGTGCTATCCAGACAACTAGTTCTAAGTTAAAATGCATTACATCTGGATCTTCATGAGATGTGGAGCAAGTTTTAGTAACAGCTAAAGAAGTTGCATATCTTATTCTGATTTCCCTCTGACTTTCTGATCTCAAAAGAGCTCCTATCTGCCTCTGAACAAGAGAGAAATACTCTCCTGATGTTTACAGAGCTTGCCACAAGCCCAGTGGGTTACACATATACCTCATACTATCCACTCCCCTGAGCCCCTGCTCATTGCTCCCTCCTCATCCACAGCTTCTAGTCAGCTGCCTACATGAAAGCCACCAGTTTGCTTTCCAGTTGTAAATCGTTCTTGAATGCACAGTTCAAAACTGATCCACTCACAGCTGGTGGATCCCCAGAGAACTGTCTGACGTGATTCACTCCAGCTCCCTGACACACCACTGTGGGTGACAGCAACTCATCTGGATGTCACAGGTTGAGCACAGCTCAGAGCCTAATGTTAATGGTAAAACGGTTTATAAAGGGTGATTTTTCTAACTGTTCAGATGAATCCAGCTAAAATATTGTTTGCTTTGTCTTGGTGGAGGAAGCTGTGCTCAGCCTGCAGCTCATCACGCAGCTGTTCCACACTTCTGGTCTGTGGGGTTTTTGCATTCAGCCTCTGCTGCCTGCTCACTACCTTGTCTCTGTGCCCAAGTGTTCCAAGAGCTGCGATTCAGGCATCCGGACACGCCAAGTCATCTGTGCTGACAGCGACTCCAAATTCTACAGTCCTGAGACATGCAAAGCCACCCAGCCACAGAAACCAGCCACCCTGGGTAGCTGCAACATGCAGCCTTGCTACCTGCCCCAGCGTGAGTGGTGTTGCTGCATACCCAGCTTTTCACAAGATGCTTTTGTTTAGGAGTAGAAATTCCTAGCTCTGCACCAGCTTATGTTCTCAGCTTCTTGCTTGCCTGTCTCCATTCTGTGAGTTTGCCGTGGTTATGTGCACAAAGCATCTTCAGAGTCCCAGTACCTCTGCTGTTTGAAATGCATGCAACAGGCTTGGGAACAGCAATGGTGTGTGTCACTTTTGAATTCAGCATTCTGTGATGGCTGACCCCCGGACTTTCAGTCTAGAAGGATGGTAACCTGGGCAGGCTCAGTAGCTAAAAACTATAGCAAACTCTTATCCCTCTGTGGCCCAACTATAAAGGAGCCACAAGTCTTCAGAAGATTTTTGTTACTGTCTGTGTCTAGACTTCATGTCAGAGCAGAAATGCTGACTTTTGTTTGACTGCCCATTGTAGATTCCTTGTCCTGACAATCCAGTCGAATCCAATTGCTGCTGAGCAGCTGTTCCAGAAGAAGAGAAACATTTTCATCTTCTTTCATCTTCTGTTGGCTCCTGGATGTATTTGCAATTATTAGAGCATAGGGCTGAACTAACTGTGTTCATTTACTGTATGTCTCTCTTTGCAGAGGTCCCCAGTATGCAGGACACTATGGGATACGATGTCACTCGCCAGTCCTTGCTGACACGTTACAACCCAAACAGCCCTGCCTCAGGTTTGGAAGAATTGTCTTAATTTGGGTTTTTGATGATGGAGAACTTGGAATAGAGTGTGGTAGGGGGCAGGATCCTCTTTTTATTAATTTCTCTCATTTTTGTAATGGGCTTCTAAAAATTCATGGACTCAGGGACAAAATGTAGATTCTTTTACACCAGTGAGGAGCAGTATTTGAATCTATCCATGCAGAACATGTACAGCCTACAGATCCCAGGTTCTGTCAACATGACTTCAGTGGTGGCTGAGAGAAATGATGCCCAAAGCAGATCATATGATGAAGAGGAGACGATGTGAAGGGACCACTGTAATATGACAGGTGGTTCTTCATGGGGCAGCAGAAAGAATGGTCAGGGCAATAAGCAAAGAACTAGATCTGGAAGGGTGGGCTAGAAGACACACATTCAGGTGATACAGAAAAGCCTGTAATATAGCCTTGGGCTATGTGAAAGAGCCAAAATGAGGAAAGCTGATCAGATTTTGATGCTCACCTGCATGCTTTAAGGAGTTCTTTCCCCAGATACTGGTGATGAAAGGATGCTCGCTGGGAATACCATGATCCATAGTACCTCTGGGAATCACCACATTCCATCCATCAAGGATCATGGCATGAACTTGTTTCCTGTTCGCTGGGAACCCCAGTCACGCTCATCGGATTCCCATCAGCTCAGCTTCTCTCATGACCCTGCTGCAGGGACTGGCTCTCAGGACTGTCACCAGAGCCCACATGGCTGCTGTCCAGATGGGCACACTCCAGCTTCAGGGCCTTTGGGGAGAGGTTGCCCTTTCAGCACATGTCACCAAAACAGGTAGCTGGAAGAGGATAGGCTTGAGCAGGGAGGCATTGCCTTTCCTGGGGCTTCCTGAAATTTATAACCTTTGCCTGTTGAGCTGAACAGGTCAGGTATTACTACAGCCTTTCTATCTGTAGGTATGGGTGTTGCCCTGATGGAGTTTCAGCTGCCCAGGGTCCAAACAACATGGGATGCCCACAATATTACCATGACGTTCAAATGAGCCAAAATGATCCCATTTCAGCCACTCCAACAGTAAGTACAAAAGCTCTTTGCATTTTAGATGCTCATCAGATACCGAGATGCAGATTTAACCCTGGTGACTCACTTGTGGGTTTCTGTTGGGCTTCATCTCTGCCGGTAATGTTGAAGAACCAATACTCCAGGCATAGCATTAAACTCTTTGGTCCACTTCAGTCTTGTTCAGTCTGGAGCATCCACCTATGGTCCTCTATAAGCAGGGAACAGAGCAGGTGGTGGGGAGACATCTGAGAAGTTGAAGTCTATCCTGTGTAGAACTGATTGAACAATGCTGAGTAATCAAATTTCTGTCAGTCATAAAATTGCCATCCAGTTTCTAGGAGAAAAAAAATGGGTAAAACATGACCACTATTGATTGCCTTTGTTTGTCAACTTTGCAGATTAATTGACAGCAGGGAAGCAATCCCTCTCATAGCTTGGGGCACTTATTGGGGCCAGCAGAAAAAACTGTTTGACTGCTGGGCTGCTTAAGTCTGTCTTGCAGAGAAGAGCAGCCCTGGCTCCATGGCTGACAGCCAAGTTCTCCACCCCTTCCCAGCATGAAAGCGTCTAGGAGGCAAACAAACAAATAGTGGTGCCTCTAACAGCTGGCCTTCTGCAGCCAACAGCTTGGACATGGTGCCTTGCATGTGCTACTGTCCTCATGTATGCAAGATAAATTTTGGCTTTCCATTCCTGTCTTTAAGGCAAGCCAAGCCTTGTCCCAGCAGCATCCCCCGGGCGAGTGCCGCAGTTCCATGTACGGCTGCTGTTTTGACAATGTCGCTTCAGCTTCAGGTCCTCGAGGGGAAGGATGTCTCAATAGGCCCAACTACTGTAAGTGATGCTTTGGCTTCTTGGTTCAGAAACACAGGAAAGAGTCCTGTAGCACATGGAAGCTTCCTGTGTAGAGGCTCTGATCTCTGTAACATGTAGTAAAGTATGTCTTTGAAAAGAATTTCTACCTGTTCACTGGGGCAGTGTAAGCTTGGAGGGAGTGTAGAAAAGCAGCTATTGGGTTCAGTCCTGTCAGCTGCAGCAGAAATTCCTGTCTTCTGCTGGTAGTTGTACAGAAGCATGTTTGTTTAATCTCTGTTAGTCTGCAGGACTACTGGAGGGCTGTTTGTCCCTGAGAATACACCATAATGCAGCCTGGTGTGCTCCAAATTATTTACCCAGGTTTTGGAGAAGTAGGGTCCTTCTGAGAAATCAGGGCCATGCTCAGCCTTCAGACAGCTCATGGACAGGGATGGAACGAGAGCTACATGAGGATGGAGGGGTTGCTCAGGGCTGTATGCGTGCCTTTAGCCTGCAAAGTTCAATCCAGTGCCTGCTGTGTTAGGGCACTAGAACTGCTGGGCAAAAGCATCTCTGTTCCTTTAGTGCTCAGCTGTACCCTCTGCAGGTACACTGCTGCTGCATTGCCTTCCCCTGTGGCTGCAGCACAGGCTTTGCTTGGTAGCCAACCCTGTGGGGCTGCTATGGGGAAGGGGAACGCTCTCTGGATCATCTCTGTTGAACAACAGCTTGGCAAAGGATCCCTCAGAGCCCTGCCTCCAGTGTTTGTCAGTGTGTGACTCAGAGCACAGTGCAGGGTTTGTAGGCACACTGGGCTGTGCTTCTCTATGTCAGTGTGGAGCAGGGAGGGGGATACTGTGTAATGCATCAGTCTTCACAACTGGGTCTAATCCTCTCGCGTTGTGGGCTGGAAATGTGCAAATGGCAGCCAGGAAGGGGAAGGCCCAGAGGCAGCCTTGCAGTTGCTCAATTCCCCAAGCAAGGCTGTAAAGTATCTGTCTAGTATCTAGATTCAGAAATGTCCCTGAAGTGGTTTGTTCTTCCATCAGAGGCAAAAAGAAACATGTGAGCAGCTGCCGAATTTCAGAGCAGAGCTGGGTGCAAAACCCAGGTGTCCTACTTCCTCACCTGCCCTCTGCCCACAGGACCATCAGATCATTTAAGGCAGGTGTCTTGAAGCACCTGGACATTTGTGCTTTATGACCCTCACATCTCCCTCTGTTCTGCTTCCTGGTAGCATACCCTGTGCTGTGCCTGCTGCCCAGCGCTCACGGCCCCTGCACAAACTGGACCACTCGCTGGTACTTTGTGAGTGTTGTTGGCAAGTGCAACCGGTTTTGGTATGGCAGCTGTCACGGCAATAAAAACAACTTTGCCTCGGAGGAGGAGTGCATGAGAGTGTGCCACAACTCTGGGGGTGTCAGTCGTCTGGAGCACCACCCCTCCTCTGGCACAGGAGCCCTGCGACGCCAGCAGACTGGCTCCCACTCTCGTACGGGAGATGCTCTGGGTCGGCAGCAATCACCCACAAGACAGTCTGCAAGTCACAGCCAAGAAGGGAGAACCTCTGGGGCTTCACACCTTGCACAAGACAGCTACAGACAGGACAGCTGGAAAAGCGAGGTGCTGCCAGAGTCCTTGCCAGGGACTGGTATACAAGAGAGTCAGCGCTGGAACACACAGCAAACCAGGTTGGACAGACTGAGCCAGCTTCACTTGTGGGAAACAGCAGTGCCTGGGCCCTCGGAGAGGCAGAGCAGCAGTGGCCAGCAGGTGCTGCCTCGTGAAGGCAAGAAGTGGCATAAGGCTTTTGGAACAGATGTTTCCATGACAGAGGGATTCGGACACCAGGAGTCTGCAGACTTGTTCCCAGCACAGGATCTGCACAGGTGATGATTTTTCAGCTTCCTCTGAAGTGAGTGTTGCTGCACTGAGACCAGCTATCTGGGAATGCCATGTGATGGATTAGCTATATATGTGTCCCCTTGGAAAATCAAGTTATTGTTATTCAGGCCCTGCAGTTACCTGTTGTCTCTTTCCTTGCACTCTCCCTGGTCTCTGGCAGCACTGAAGTATGCTTTGTGAAAAGACTGCAGAGTCCTGAGGTCTTTGTCTGGGAGGCCTTCTTACACTGTAAATGAGCATCAATAGGTGTCTTTTTTGTTCTGACTAGCAAATTCAGCTGACTCTCTGACTTCAGAGCCTTTATCTCAGCACTGCATAGGGCAGTAATGGGTTGTTCTAGGGAAGACTTTGAAGACAGAGTTTGAATCAGGATCCAGACAGTGTTACCCTGAAAATCAGGAATGCATAGAGCTAGACCTAAACATGTCTGCACTGGATCTGTGTCTGTCTGCTGAACTGAACCTTGTTTGTTCAGAAGAAATGGGTTGTAGGACTATCTTCCAGGAGATGGGTAGCCAGTCCTGCTTTGCCTTACGGTTGTAACTCATCAAGGGTCAGATTAGAGGACACTGAGGAGGACAGCTGAAGTGCCAACAGAATCACTTTTTCTTTCAGAACAATCCTGGAGGAAGGCAAGCCCTCTCTTGTGACAGCAGCTGTGGGACAAAACATCCAGCTGGTCTGCAAAACAGGCATATCCCCACTTTCCAGAGTGGAGTGGATGAAGAACAGCAGACCAGTCTCCTCTGACAG
The DNA here is from genome assembly GCA_013399695.1 of Formicarius rufipectus. Lineage (NCBI taxonomy): Eukaryota > Metazoa > Chordata > Aves > Passeriformes > Formicariidae > Formicarius > Formicarius rufipectus. The sequence goes on along the minus strand of VXAU01004626.1, from coordinate 1,527,043 downwards.
GTGAGCTCAGCTCCCCTCACTGTACAACAGATGGGCTCCTTGCTGGGCAGAGTGCCAAATGTGCCATCCAAAAAGGACTGTCATGGTTTCACCCCAGCTGGCAACTAAGCCCCACACAGCCACTCGTTCACCCCCAGTGGGATGGGGGAGAGAATCAGAAGGGTAGAAGAGAGTAAACTCGTGGGATGAAATAAATGCAGTTTAAAGGGTAGTGCAAAAGCCGCAGGTGAAAGCAAAGCAAAACAAGGAATTCATTTACCTCTTCCCACGGGCAGGCAGCAGTCCAGCCATCCTCAGGAGAGCGGGGCTCCATCACACGTAACAGTAACTTGGGAAGACAAATGCCAGCTCTCTGAATGGCCACCCCTTCCTCCTCCTTGTCCCAGTTTTACATGCTGAGCATGATGTTATGTGGTATGGAGTATCTCTGGTCTGTCAGGATCCGCGGTTCCAGCTGTGTCTCCTCCCAAATTCTAGTGCACCCCAGCCCTATGAATTAGAAGAAACCCTTGAATTTACTTGAAATTACTGTTTATCAGTAATGAAAACATCAACATGGTTTTCAGCACAAATCCAAAACACAGCCATATACTAGCTACTGTGAAAATTAATACTATCCCAGCCAAAACCTGCACATGTTATTTATCCTTTTTTTTTCTTTTAAATAAGATGTATTGACCAAAGAGCATGAACTGTTCACCTGCTCTGCGCATAGCAGAAACAGATACAGTCTGCCCTAGTAATGAGATGTTGTCTAGAGTTATGGGGCAGAGCAAGTGCTGTCCCATGACAAGGCACTGGTGGAAGTTGACATATGGATACTGATGCAGAAAAATGTTGTCTCTCCTGGATTCATCTTGGAGCAACACTAAGTCAGCAGTCCAGAGTGAAACTTAAAGCTGAATAACCCAGAGTTCCTGTGGCTGGAAATTTCTGGCATATAACTCTTTTCTAAAACTACTTTTAAATCTGTTTTTCCTGGGAAGTCTGTTTCCAGCAAGAGTTTGGAGCCAGTGTTTCTGTTATGAAAATCACTGTTAAGAAAAGCCCAGTTATGCTTTTCTGTTTGCAGTTGACTACTGGGGCTCAAACTCCTCCCTGGAAGGGACAGTTTGCCTCTTCAAGGGTGGGGGTTACTGAAAGCAGTTCCCTGTTTTCCCATCTCAGCTTCTTCTCTGTTTCTGACCTCCTTTCTGGTGCAGTTATTTCCCCTGGCTGTGACCTCTCTGTGGTCAGCAGGGGTTTGGTTTTTTCTAAGCCAGGGAGGGCACTACATGGTGATGGTTTATGTAACATCAGCACGAGGGGCTGCTCTGCCTCAACCAGTTGCTATTCGTGGCCGGGCAGAGGCAGTCAATCCTTGCACGTGTTGCAGGCACACCTACCAGTCTGACAGCTCCTTAGTGATCAGCCACGTCAAGCCAGAGGATGCTGGGACGTACACATGCCTCACTTCTGACGGGAGGACAGAGCGCCGGCAGATTCAGTTGCAGATCACAGGTGAATTATCTTCTGCTTAAGACCAGAGTGGGTAGCACAGGGCTCCTCCTTAATTGTCACTGGCCACAGGCTCAATAAAGCCAGCTGCAGGAACTAACCTCTTCTGCTGCCAAGAGGGAGTGTGGAGGCTGCTGGGCCTCTCTTGGTGTTGCCTCGTGATAAAGCCTTAGTCCTAAAGCACTTCCTCCCCTGCAGTGCCACCCCATAACTGGAGCTGCGGCTTGCCTGTAACCTGCCCCGTTTTCTAGCACAGCAATCTTGTCATCATCCCTGAGAGCCATCAGCTGCCTCTTGATCCAAAACATAAGTGCAGGTTCATTTATGTTTTGTGTTTTGCCCAAACAGGTCCTGCTGGGTGACAAATGATTCCCTCTTCTGAACAATGTGCCTTATTTCAGAAACAAAACAAAAAAAATACTAGTCTGAAATGTTAGGCCAGCAAGGCATCCTGTAGCCTTCAATCTCTGAAGCGTGCTTTGCCACAGCAAGGACATCTGGGGCAGAGGGCATTGTGGCCTAAGGGATGTTGCAACATGCTCACTGGCAGAGGAGAGAAAGGAGTCTAAAACTGCTTGCCTGCAGGTCTGTGACTCTCGTTAATAGACAGTGCAGGTTTACTGCACTAGTCAGCCAGAAAACAGATGGCTGAAGGGCTCTTTGGCTCCAGTTCAGCAAGCTCTCCCAAGCTCATAGAAACCCTACGCAAGAGGTCACAATAAGTGTCCTCTTATTCACATATGGCATTTTGTTTTGAATAGAGTACCAGAGCACTGTTCTGGCAGAGGGTGAGAGAGGTCGGGTGCTTCGCAAGGAAAATCAGCAGCATCGAGAGTTATCCAGAGGCAGGAAGGTTGTACAGGCAACTGGTTCCCCTTTGCATCAACAATTCACATACAGGTAAGTTCACTCACTGCAACAGTTTGTCTGCTGTGACCAGCTGATGAACCATATGGCATCTCTTCATGTAGAAAAGCTGAAGATTGGAAAGGTCCTGGGACAGCTATTCTGGGGCACGGTCGGGAAGCAAGCAGTACTGAGCTGCTGACAATGAGAATGGGAGAAGATTCCAGTCACAAGCTGTCTTCTGTCCTCCCTGAGGGTCTCTTGAAAGAAATGATGCAATGATGCACAGGGAAGCTGACAGCAGAGGAGCTAGGTTCAAACAAAAGAAGTGTCAGGGCAGCATCCTTAGCTGTTCAAGTTAGTGTAGATAGGAAGCAAAACCTGTTCCGGAAAAAAAAAGCAAATAAGAACTGCTTAACCAGCAAAAATCAAGATATGTATATTTTAAAAGTTCCACTTACTTTAGCTTCCACCCATTTATTTGAAATATTCTGTGAACAAACCAGTTTGGCCCAAACCGCCTCACATCTGGCATATTGTGTAGCTTCTTGTATGGTTTTTTTGGTGCTTCTAGGTCCCACAGAAATAAAAGGGGACAAATTATTTTTGCCTTAAGTGCAGCATGTTAGGACTCCAGATTAAATGGGACCTTGATCTGATCCCTCCCTTTTTTTGAGTTTACAACCTAAAACCCAACCAGTTTGCTGGACTCCCCAGCAATCTCCTTAGCTGCTTCTGCCTAAAAGCAGTAATAAGTGATTCACTGAATTAAGACCATTGAATTAAGGCTCTCTGGTTTTGTTTTTCAAGATCAAGAATTCAGGTCAGAGAATGGGGGTGGGGGAGATGATATTTTATTTGACTCTGGAAACATCATGGGTCTAAAATGGTGCTTAGCTGTAGTTACAGGAGAGCAAAGAGCATGAGGACACGGATGTTGTGAGAGCCTGACCTCAGCCTTTCTGTGGCATGAAGTGCATGACCAGGTCCTGGGTCTTGCATGCAGTCAGGTGATTGCAATGGACTCTTTCATCCCCCAATAAGTGGCTCATTTTTGTGTGCCAGATAAGCACCGTGGGGGAAGCTTGCTTGGTGCTCAGTTCAGGACTTTGTACCCTTTGCCACATGTTTATGTTGTTAGTGCTTCCTCAGCTGTTACATGGAGGGTTGTTATAAGAACCAGGGTGGCTGTCTATAGTGGGTTAAGCTGGCAGGAAAGAAGCACCGAGCTGTGCTGAACTGGAGCAGGATTTGATGGAGGCTGCTCTTTTCTGAATGTTGATAATGGCAAACGTCACAGCTCTGATCGGAGTGCAGAGACCACCCTCTTTTGTTGGAGGCACAGAATAAGACTTGTGATTAAAAAAGCCTTGTGCTGAAGGTCAGGTGCTGAACAAGGAATTTTCTACATCTTTTACTGTGCTTGTGAACTTTGCAGGTTGAGAATGGATAAGAGCGAGCCCACAGTAGTGGAGGCCAGCGTTGGGCAGAGAGTCAGACTGCCCTGCACAGTGGAAGCATCGCCCACTCTTGCTATTGAGTGGTGGAAAGATGGGCAGCCCCTCTCCTCCCCCAGGTGAGCTCCCAGATGGCTCCAACCATCCATGTGTAGAAGAGCCTCTTCCTTTCTTTTCCTTCCTTGACTCCTCCCTGAGAGAATGGAGCTGCTGGCCATGCAGTGACAGCCTGTCCTGCTTTTTGTAGGCCAGATTCCTCCATCAGGGCCAGACCATACTGCTTGCCTGCCCCAGCCTCATTCATGGATCAAAGTCTGAATGTTGAACCTTTGATCGAACAGTGTGACACAGGGTCTACAAGTGAGCCAAGGCTGAAATATCTTCATCTACAAAGTTAGTAGAAACAACACATGGCAAGCAATTTTGTCAAAAATCTGCTGGTCTGTGAGCAAGAGGTTGACAGCATAGGGAGATCAGGGTGCCTGTAGTGATCTTCCATAGCTCTTGCAGCTCCCCTCACTCTGCTCCCAGAAACCTGCTTGAGCAGCAAGCTTTTCCAGGGTCTGCAGCACCAGTGCAGGGATTTGAGGACTAAGGGTTACATTACAACTCCTACAGCATTTGAGCAGCTAAACCTTTGCTCAGTGGTACTACAAAGTTGTGCATGAGACTCTGCTTCAGCTCTGCTGTCTGGAGTCCCACCCTGACGCAAGCACAGGCTGAGGGACGTTCTGGTTTTGTTCCCCAGGCACAGGCAGCAGTCAGACGGGGCCCTGGTGATCAGCCGGGTCAGCCCTGAAGACCTCGGCTTCTTTACCTGCATTGCCTCGAACGGACGTGACCAGGACCAGCGCCAAGTGCTGTTCCGACCTCGAGGTACTGGGCGGATGGAGGCACGCATGGCATGTGTGCACACCAGCTGGAAACAGGGAGCATGGGTTTCTTGGCTGGCCATGCCTCTTTGCTGCACACCTAATGTTTAACATGCAGCTTGAGGGCAAGGGAAGAGCGAGTTGTTTTCCCTGATGGTGATCTGCATATGTCTAGTACATTGTGGTGGTCCAGGCACTGGGAAAAAGCACTGAGAGCACAGGAAAGGTGACTCTCAGGACCTTGTTTCTGAGACACCAGTATGGAATGGGTATAATAGCAAGAGACACTCTGGAGATGGTTCTTCTCTGCATGTGACATGCAAAAGTCCAGCTCTTTGAGGCCTCTGTTACTTGCCCTTGCTTGGGCCCAAGCCCTTAGGAAATCCACACTCCACATAGCAACAGTGGCATAGCCTCAAACATGCTGTTACAAGGCCTAGGGACTTGCAGCTCATCATGGTTTGTGTTGGTCTTTTCCTGTGAGCCTTTTCTTACTACCAGGATCTGCTGGTTTAGAGTTAAACTGGCAGGAGAAATCAATCCAACTCAGACTGGGATTGCAAGTCAGAACAACAATTTAATAAAAGATCACAAAATACACTGATACAGAAGGAATTCATTTTTGCCACAAAAAACAGATGTACAGCCCAGCACAGCGGGTCATGAGCAGAATGGCTCTCACCAACCCATGTGCTGAGTACGACGTGGCCCTCCCTAAACTCAGAGTAAGAAGAAAGGAAGAAACCTGCTGGTGAAAATGATGGTTGCAGTCCAGTGGCAGTCTCAGTCCTGTTGATGCTGTGGTCCTCCTCTGGATCTGAAGAGAACTCTCAGTCCCAAAACCCCAAGCTTATATCTGCTTGAGCTCTGATGGGAACACCCAGTCCCTCCCCCAGGGTGGAGAGTTTCACAATGGGTGATTTACTCTGTGAGGTGAATAATGGCATATTTATGGCACCACTAATGGCCCATTAGCAGACATGACCCCTCAGGTGGATGTGAAGGCAGGAAAACTTCCTTATCCCACAGAAGTTCCTAAACACCCAGTTTGTATCCTGAGGGGTTGGGTGTGCCCTGGGCAGCTGCTGCAAATGGGCCATTGTGAGCAGTTCGTGATAAAAATTACATAGAGAGTTTAGAATACACACCCACCCAGTGACAAACTGATCCTGGCTACTATAACCAAGACACAGGAGCAGCATGGCATTGTCTTCCTGCTAGCATTGTTTTTCCTTCTGGTCTAGGAGAGCTGAGGATCAGTGGTCTTCTGCCAAGTATCACAGTACCTGAGGGAGGGACTGCTCAGCTTCACTGTACAGTGACTGGCAACAATGTGAATATAAGGTGGTCAAGGTAAGTAAAACGAGACCGAACAACTTCTGTTCCTTCTCTTCACAAACTTCATCATTTACACTCTATATACAAATGCAGGGTGCTGCCTGCCGGGTGTGGCAGAGACTATAGTTCTCTAGTATCACCTCCCCTTTCTTAAATAACTTGGATGTTACCAAAAAAGCACTGGGCAAGATCCCTGTGGGATGTGGAGGGGGGGGCGGGTCATCAAGTTCATGTTCCACCCTTTAGTTGCTCTTTATAAACTTCCCTCTGCCTAACCCTGTAAACATGTTAGCCCCTACAGTGACAGCAACTCTTTCCTCAGCTTCCTGCTGCAGTAGTTCTCCCTATGTAGTGTCAAGTGGAAGAAAAGGAGAGTTTTAAGTGGTTTTAAAGTGAAAAGCTGTGTCCTCTTCTCTTGATTGTTTTTCAGGAAACTGAATTTGTGCAAGTATTTTGCTTTTGGTTTTATGGGGTTTTTTTGTTTGTTTTGGTTTTTTGGGGGTTTTTGTTTTGGTTTTTTGTTTTGTTTTGGTTTTTTTTGTTTGACCACAAACAGTACTGTTTTGGAGCCTTCTTACAAGCAGTATCCAGAGAGAGGGACCGGAAATTGTTTAAATCCCTTTACTCTGAGGGTCAGGACTGAAGAGGGCCATCTAACAAAGACAGCTTTTTTTCCCCACATAAGTTTGGTATTTAAGTTAACAAAATGATGCACATTTCAGAGTCTGAATGAAACCCTTTTCCGTGAAACAAATTTCATTTTGTTGGTAACTAGTTCATAATTCAGGCAGTTTTCCTGCTGGGCACAGATTATTCCAGGAGGAACTGAACAGACACGATCTTGCTATTTTTTAAACTTTTAAGGGAGAGGAAAGAGGGCACATTGCTCACTCACTACCCCATATGCTCCTCAAGCAATATGTGCTGCTGTCAATGCCAGCCAAACAAGTACTGCCAGACCACAACCTGGAGAGAGAGAAGGGCACACTGGATTTTCCCTTAGTCCTTCAAACCTCAAAAATGTGTACTAGCAGAAAGGGCAATGTCTTCATACGGAGCACACAGCAAGCTACCTCCCACGCAGACTGTGGGCTGACGGATGCAGACTCACTCAGGCTTGTGTTACTACCCAATTGTAGGGACAGGTTGTGGCAAAAGAATTCTTCTTCCTTTCTGCTGAATTTGTAAAAATTCACCCTTTTCACAGAACATCAGTTTCCAAGGAGCACAAATAGCTCCTTTTGCCCCCATGGGTGGGAATAGTGATACAGAATGTTTTACACACAGGAATGGAGTCCCCATATGGGGGGATGGCCATCACGTTCACCTGTCCCAGGATGGAAGCCTGGTCATAAGCAATGTCCAAGTGGCTGACGAGGGATCCTACACATGCAGCGCCTACAGCAGCAGTAACTCTGTCAGTGCCAGCACAGAGGTGAAGGTGCTGAGGAGCAGTCCTAGCAGTGAGTATGGCCTGGCCTTACAGCTTCTCCTGGTGCAGTGCCTGTCTCTCGGCCACTATTATAAATCTGCCAGTTGCATGCACCAGTCCATCACCAGCCTTGGGCTTTGGGGAGCAGCAGGAGCCTTTGGGCTGTGCTACCCAAGGAGCTCTGCTTTCCCTGGGCAGGAAAGCAAGGTGGTGGAAATGCCTTCCAACCAAGACGCTGGGAACCTAAACAACATCTTGAGTCAAAATGCCATAATTGGTTGACCAAATAGTTGGCTGCAAGATTTACAGCTGGACTGTAGACACTATTCAGCCTACAAAGTGTAGGTAGAGTGGTCTCTATCCAGGAGGTCAGCCCCAGAAACTGCATTCTCCTCCTGTGTTTCACCAGAGATGTCAGTTTCATAGTGAAACTCATTATCTCATTCTTGATGTTGGACTAAATATAAAACAATCTCCTTAGAACTAGTGGGGTGGAGGAAACAGGAACATATTGTGTCTTTTGGGAGGGAAAAGCAACCTAAGAATAAATTTACAACTGGTTCATCTTTTGCTTGGCTGCAGCTCCTGTGAGTCACATTGTGGACCTGAGCAGAGAGTGTGTGGACCAGCCCCACCTCGCCAACTGTGACCTGATCCTGCAGGCCCAGCTCTGTGGCAATGAATACTACTCCAGCTTCTGCTGCGCCAGCTGCGCCCGCCACCGACCGCTGGCCAGCCCAGCACATCAGCGTGGGTGACAGACACCCCCACAGCCACGGCCAAGTACAGGTGACCCAGGACAAGGCTGGAAGTCTGAACTCTGTTCTTTTGCTGTGTGGGACTCTACTGGGAGCTCTGTCCTGCTGTAGAGCTCGAGAGGGTGAACTGATTAGTGTGTAGTGGGTGTAAAGCTTCAAATGTGGGAGATCCACCACTCTCAAGTTTATTATAAATTCCTTTTCCCCTTGTATACTTTGCTGTACCTAATTCATCTCTTCAGGGTAGTTGCTGTTGTTCACAGAACACGATAATATTAGGAAAGTAACAGTGACATGAGAGAAAACAGATAACCAGCATGAAAGAGGGAGACACCAATTCTTCTTACAAGCAAGAGGGAGAAGTACTCTTAAAAAAATAATCTCTGAAGTGTTTGAAATTGGGCCTGAACCAAAGCACTAATGAGCAATGAGCATTTGTAATCCTGGGAAGCACTTTCCATCTAAATGCAAACAGCTTGATGCATATAAAATTAGTGTTCAGGATCTATGAGATTACTAGCTCTAGGGATGCAGCTGTAATGTCATGTTACTGTAGCTGTTTTATTCCAGTAGACCTTGACAAATTTCTAGTAGGGGCAGTTTGGTTTCTACTGGACTGTGATCAGCTTTGGAGTGCACTGTAGGAGCAATGCTTCACAGAATGCTTAAGACAAAATAGAAAATACTTTTAGCCCTTCCTGAATGTTAGGGATAATTTAGATGAATATAAAAAGACTTAGATGTTCTGAGATGCTGCAGTTTAAATATCACTCATTCTAGGAAGGCCCAACAGATAATTTCTTTTCCTCTAAGCCAGGACTCTGCTGTTCAATTTATCACAAAGCTGAGGTTGGTGGTAGTGTTGTGCTGAGTTTCAGCTTGGGGGAACAAATAATAGACACATAGAAATACATGTATAGGGGCATTTGACTTATCAGAATAAAACTGCCAGTGATCTGCTCTAGTCTCAGTTAAGTCTGGGAAAGTCTGGCTCTGCACGTGTCCTGGGCTGATGCCTGCTGCTGTAGGCTGACAAGCTAGGGCTTCCAGATATGCTGCAGATGAAAAGCATCCTTCATTTCAAGACCAAAACGATGAGGCAGCCAGCATGCATATGAGGCTCTGAAAGTCTCAGACAATAAGAGGGCAGAAGGTGAGATTATATCATGATTTGTTAAACCAGGAAAGGCACTTGGGTGTCTTCAGGATCAAAAAATGGAATTTCTGATCAAAAGCAGCTTTTTTTACAACCTCCACAGTATTGTTTTACCCAAGCATCAGACCTGACACTCCCCTTCTTCCTCATTCCAAACTCTCTTCTGAGACTTGGACAGGTTCATCATATTAATTAGCACCATTACCCATTTATTATTTGCATAGATGTAGCTATAAACTAGGAGACTGGTGTATAGATGCTGATGTTTTGGTTGGGGGTGTGGTAGTTTGGGTTTTTAACTTTTGTCTTCTACTTATGTTACTTTTAGGCTTCTAAAGACAGCAGCTAATGCAGGACTCTGGTCATACCACTCTCCTGCTTCAATCCAGACTCAGTACCCATCAGGGCCACAGCAATACATAGGTCTAAACCCTCAAGCTGACAGCCTAAAACTGGTTTGTACTCTAAGTCCAGTAAATCATTTCAAATGGACCTAAAAATAAGAAGTACTGACCTGATGATTGCTTAAAGATGTGACCAAACTGAGAAGTCTAGAAGCAATCCAGTAAAGGAGGGAGAGGTGACAGTCACACAGCTGTTTAGAGCTGTGTCTTTTTGTGGTCTGAGAGATTCTGTTTGCTAGAAAAGACGAAAAAACTTATTTTGCAGTTAAGACCTTATGATTTGATTCTGGAAAACTTCCTTTGCTGTAATGCAGGGCAGATGTTACATTTAAGGTTTGAAGTGGAAATCACTGGCTATTTAACAACAATGAAATGGTCCAGAGAACTTCAAATTATGTTTGTACATATTTTTGCATTTCACAGCTCAGACCAGTACTTTTTTTGTGTGTGTATTTAGGGTATTTTAGTATTTTTAATATATAATGTGATTTTGTCTTTTGAGAGCAGGGGCCTAATCACAAACTCTAAATTCCAGTCTTACTGCAGCCCTCTCAGTTCATATGTGGCAGGCATTGAGAGGGTAGTCAAGGGCTGCACACCTGCTCAGGAGCCAGGCTAGAAATCCATTGGGGGTGTTCTCAATCTTTTGTCCCAGCATAAGTAATCAGTTCTATAAAATCCCTACTATGTCAGAGGCTCTATTTTTAGAATATTTAAATATTCTGTGTAGTCAGCTATCATTTAAGCTGTATGGTTATACAACATGGGGACAGGAAGCACTTTCTCAAGACTTGTGAGGGTTGTTAACAGCCCCCTGCATTCTGGTGGGCAGGACTTTACCATAACCAGAGCACTTCCACTGTTAAGGTTTGTTCTCACCTCCTTTCAGCTGCATAAACCATGGCAGTGAGGGTGGGATTGGCTGACAGGCATGCAGTTCCCTGATTTAAATACATGCCATCACTGTAAAAGTTTATTAATGGGTCTGTACATTTCTTCTATTTAACAAGATGAGCTGCTCCCTTTCTGCAGTATCACTTAACCACCTGACTCAGTGTTTATTCTTTAGATTTGAGAATCAAGATGTTAATTTTCGTCCCTAAACAATGGATTGTAGGAAGTCCTTATCTCTAGGGCAGAAGGGTGTAGCTATACTGGGCTATTTTCAGCTATCTTGTGGTACTTACTATGAAAGATAGGAAACTAACAGAATAAGCTATAGCTACTTTATTTCCTACTATAACTGTCTACAAGTATTGGTTAGCTTTTTGGAAGCTGAAAAAAGCATTGATACCAACTCAAATATGACAAGGAGTGTTCCATTACTATTCCTCTCATACTAAAAACAGGTAAGAATCTGAAAAGTAAAATGCTGCAGTTTTTTAGGCTGTGTCACTGTGAGACTCATTGTACTGGCCTGGAAATGGAAGTTGCTGGCAGGCTCCAATGCAAGGGCCAGACAAAGGGAGCATTTCTTCCCCTTCAGGTTGCAGTCTGACTTTTCCTTGTGGCTAAACTGACGTGGTGCCTATAAGAATGCAGTGAGAACCAGTCACACTAACAGGGGAGATATGAGCTCACTGGAAGAACAGAAAAGGAGAAAATACATCATGCATCTTTTAGTAGTAGGGGAAAGAAACACAAAGTAGGTTTTTCTCATTGCCCATATTGAATGTTAGTGTCCTCATACTTGTCTCTCTGTAAATGCTCAGTGACAGAAAAATACACTGATGCAAATCCAGAATTTTTGATGTTTTCAGTAACACTGTCCATTTTAGAGCTTAAAATGGTTATATGGCACAAAGGTATTTTGCAAGTTCAGTCTTAAAGTTCAAGGTAACCTGACTTTGTACTAAATAAGAGGTGTTAAGATACTATTCTTCAACTTTTAAGCTGGCAAGCAGGGTTCATCTACATTCACCTAACAACACTGAAGACAGACACCCAGTAGAGCAAATATTGAAAACAGAAGTGGGGTGGGAAATAAAGTTTTCACAGACAGTGCTTCTACCACCAACATTTATTTCTGTTAAAGCAGATTATAAATCATCAGTACAAATATATATAACTTACATTTGCTTGTAAGGCCAAAGTTTAAAAGTAAAGTTAAAATGAGATGGTTTTCACAAGTCACCAGAGGCAGAACCTGGACCAGCTGCAGCCTTAACCACAAGGTTTCACAAATCAGTGGGAAAAAAATAAAACCAAAGTTAAAAACCGCTAAGAACTATTGACAGACAAACATAAAATGGTTTCCCAGGCAGTCCCAGGACGTAGATATGATTACAGTAAGTTGTCACAGTAGTGTTAGAACCAATAGATTAAGACAAAGAAACTGCAGCAATATATGAAAGGAAAAAAAACATACTATATAGAATATGTAGGTTGATTCCAATAAAAAACAGTAAGTTTTCCCCATGGTTTTCAAACCATGAAAATACTGTTCTTTAATTTTATTTAAAACTACGATATAATGACTTATTGGTTGTGATTGTTGTTGCAGTATGCTACTTACAATGAACAGATACAAGAACAAGCTAGAGCCCCTTTTTCCACACCCCCAATATTACTTACAATAAGAATCAGAGATAAATCAATCTTATGTACAATTTCTTACATCCAACCCCCATTTTTTTAACCTTTGGCAAGATTACTTACAACTCATACAGCTTTTAATATCCAACTATTTAAAATATTCTAAATGCATAAAAATAAAGATTTTGGCTTTACTTTATTCTTTACATATAATATTCACTTTGTTACTCAAAATGGAAGCTCAACTTTTTCCACAAACCTAGCTTTTGCTAAGGTGACAACATCCCACCCGTATCCACCCCCCACCCTACCCCATTTTTCCCTGAGGGGGAACATCCAGGACTTGCAGGGCATCAGAAGGACACAGGTACAAAAATCTGCCTTCCTTTCCATGTGAGATGATTGATGTTTCTGCAGAACAGGCTTTGGGACTGGGTGCCTTTCTTTGCTCCATTCAACTTCCAGCTTTCCAAGTAAGGAGGGATTGCAGGCTGGGGTGACTCCAGGATTCTTTTTAAGATCTGCACATTAAATTCTCTGTATGTTTATATCCTCCCCATACTGCTCCCTCTTTCTAACCCCTTTTTGTTTAAAGGGACCTTTGGGATTATCAAAGCAAACTGATCGGAAACAGTCCCCTTTGCTCCCTTTATCCCTCTAGCCTAATGTACAGTTTATCCACCCCCCATAGGACCGCTTAAAGTTCAATCTCAAATGTCTTCTGTAAATCACTTGAGAAGGGGTTAGTTGGGGAGGGATTAGTGCGCTGCTTTGCCTTGCTCTCTAGTGCTGCCCACTGTGCTTCAAACGGGTCTACCTGTGGAGCAGGGGCGGGAGGCTGGGAATGCTTGTCCTCGGCAGCCCATTTCCCCCCGTCGACGCCGTTGAACGCTGCGGAGCCGTTGTGCTGCGCCGGGGGCGTGAAGAAAGGACTGGCTGTGCTGCTGCTGCTGCTGCTTTCATACTGAGGGAGCGTCTGCTGTTTGACAAGACTCGGGGACTGATGTGGATGGGCTGCTGGAGCATGGCTTGCAGTACCAAAGACGTTGGCTACCATCTGGGAAGGTGTGATTCCAACCACAGGGACGCTTGGGGCTGCATAGGTCATCCCATTTGCTACAGCGTAGGGCTGAGCTGGAATAAATGCCGGCTGCATGGGTGGTACCACACCCACCGGCACAGGCTGGGGCGCAATGAAGCTGCTGACTGGGAAGGCTGGTGTTGACTGGGAGGCTGGAGCTGCTGGAGGAGGCTGGAGCATTGGCTGTGGTGCTGGGGCTGAGGTTGGCTGCTGCTGAGCTCTCACAGTCTTTGAGACCTCTTCCAACCAGCGGTCTGCCTCTGAGGGAGTACGTCTGTGATTTCCTTGGAAGAGGCTTGGTGAGGCTGCACCTGAGGAGGTGCTGCTCCATTCAGTGCCTGGGAAGGAAAGCATGGGCAAGTCATTGATATTTCCACTCCTCACCCTTTTACCAGGTAGAAAGACTGGAAGGTATACACAAGAACAGACAGGCCTCTTCTCACCACAACTGAAAGACACTACCAACACAGGAAGCATCTTTATCCATCCAATGCACTGTTCTGTTCTAGGAAGACATTTGTCAAGAAGGGTAGACAAGAGCTTTTTTCACTAAAATGCAGATTTATGGAGGCTTTTCTTCATAGGAGACAACTGAGACTTTAGGGCATGTAGGAGAGCTGCTGCCTGCACTCATAACTTGGTGGAAACAATCTAGTCTATAGCCACTGGTTCCTCTGACTGGGGAGTATCAGTTCCTGAATGTACAGCTCAAGACTGCTGGACTTAAAACACAAAGCTATAAGAAACTCTTCTAAAGACAAAGTCTGGTACTCTTACAAGGCTAAACAGAATCTACCATTTCATTAGCAAAGTTTCGCTTGTGGAGTGGCTCTTACACCCACAAATTACGTTAGGTAGCTTGTAGCCTTCTAGCTCACGTCCACACGACTGGCAGCCATTTCAGGTACTGCCTTACACAGTGTAAAACTGCAGGCAAGGCCTGGAAGACAGGCTAAACTTGCTACACAAGAGAAATGAACCTCTAAAGCCTTTAAGCAACCAACTGAATCCCTCCTTATGTACATTAGTGGAAAGAACACACAAAAAATATTTTGAGTACACATGAATTCTTTCCCCTTCATAAACACACACACACACAACTTCATTACTTCCTTTTTAAGCACTGACTTTTCTAAAATGCTGCCAAAATAAGAACCAGTCCAGGTTATAGACCCAGAACCAGCGAGTTCATCGCTTCCCTCCATCCACTCGTGCAAAAGGCTAGTACTTCCGGCTTTTGTTACTGTTCCTTCCACTTGCCATTAAGTGGCACTGACAATTGCCTCAAGGGCTCAATTATGCTTTTGATCCAAGTCCTTATAGCAATGCACCGGATCTACTTCCAATCTTACCAGCGACCACGGCTGCAGCTCCAGTGTTAGCAGCAGGAGCATGAGCCCAAGGATTGGTTTCACGGACTGGCATAGCTGTGGACACTACAGCAGCTTGGGATGGTTTAGCAGCAAGCACACAGAAGGCAGAGGCAGTGCCATTAACTAAAATGGGAGCAGACAACATCAGTGCGATTAATTCATGCAAGGCATGCACATGACTGCAATATTAGTGGGCCAGGTCATACCTATCAACATAAAACAATTTTAGACACTTCCACATGACGGCAGTTTGTGTAAACTGGACAAACTGGCCTGCAGTCGATAAAGGTAGTAAATTCCATTTCACCAAACCAACATTTGTAAAGAGAATTGTGGGATGGTGGATTTTTTTGTATTTTAAGAATCCTTGAGTTCTGGTGATCAACTGAATTTAAATTTGTTTTTATAAGGAAGAGATAGGGCTCACCAGAAGTCACTGTATAGTTAATTTTAGATTCAAAAGAAGACAGATACAAAGTAACAATAACCACATTTAACATGGAGTGGTTCTTTTTTCACACAACTTGCATAAAACATAGCAGAGACATGAAGATTAACAGCTGCTATGAATTCTATAGTTGGCATCTCTCCACAACTTATCTAAGAATTTGTGTGAAAAATAGTAATTGTGGTGGCACAAAATCTCTTCTCTTGTGAAATTTGGTTCCTATGACACACAATCGGTAAGGTTTTTGCAGCTCAGGAGGCAGAATGTTAAAACAGCCATTATCTCAAAGCCAGTCCCTTTTACAGGTACCTATCGTGTGGTAGGTGCATGAACTTTTTGTTAAAAACATAACCACAGAAAAACTGAACAGACAAGATGAATAAAGCAGGATGCATTCACCCACAACACTGGTAACAGGACTTGCACAAGAAATTAGGACCATGTGTTACTGGAAAGCAACATTATGTACATTCAAGCCTAATCCAGCGTGACCGCGGCACGCAAAGAAATCACAAACCTTGAAAGGCAGGAGACTGTGGTGCGACTACTGTCACTGGTTTTGTCATGGGGGCTGAAGAGAAAGGATCTTCTGATGGTGTGCTGAAAGCACTGGTGATCTGAGAGCACAGGGCACTAATGCTGTCTGTTTCCCCTTCTACCTCAGGGACTAAAATGTAAACAGAATTCATTAAATTGGAAGTCTAAAGGATACAGAAACAATTTACAAATACCAATGTGAAATTGAAATATAATTAGTTCCCTAATGTCCTAGATGCTCTTGCTACTGATTTGCATGACAGCTTTTTTTTTTAATTAGTGTTGGAGATCTAACTCAAGATAGTCACAAAATACACTAATGTGGTGTTCTAAGACAAAAGAGTAAGGAGATCGCCATTCCAAATGTAAAGGATGGTCATAGCAGAAAATATAAGGGTTTTCTATAAGTTTTGCAGAGATCTGAATCTTTCAGTATTAAAGTGCTAAACATTATCAAGGATTTGGTATTAAGATTTGCACTCTGTGAAATGAAAATACTTATGTTAGATTTAAGTGTTCCAACATCATGCTTCTACAATAACTACATGAAGCTTAAATGCAATGCAGGGCAGCAAGTTAATTCTGGAGTTAGAACGTTCATTGTTCCAGTTCAGCAGTAGCTGAAATCCCCAGCTCCTGTGCTAGAACATAAAAGCAAAAGTTGAATGCTCAAATAAGATGGACATTCAGTTTTAAACCAAGTATCAGCATCATGTGGATAAAGTAACATCTGGAGTAAAGCTGCCGGCTTACCAGATGTTCTCATTACTACTAATTGCATTGTTTTTCAAAAGTACATAGCATCAGTCCTTCATTGCACAGAACTGACGTGAGCAGGCATAATCAAGCACAAGTACTGTAAGAAACATAAGATGTCTGGACACAACATGCACCATATCAAAAATTCAGGGGGAGGCATGCCCAAAAATTGTTTCTTTGAGGGAGAGCCCAATACAGTGCATGTAGTGTGACAGTAAGCAGCACTGGCAGTCGCATATATATGGAACATGCATCAGAAACGTTCTGAATCATGAAAAGTTCACGTTGTAGTATGTTCAGTGAGTATCACTAGTAAGCAGTGCACTATTATTGTAAAACTGATCAACTCAGTGCTGGTATTACAGTCACTAAACAAGGGTTATAAGAGAAGTCAGACTAAGTTTTTTTGTTGAGTGTGCCTTTGCCACAGTCATTTGTATTTCAAAGCTTAGAACCCCAAAACTATCTCTGCTGCCAAGTGAGAATAGAGCGGGCCTGCAGGACAACCTAGCTAAGGGCATTATGCCAGGTACTGAGCACCCCAGGTGTTTATGCTGGGATGACTCTAGAAAACCCCATTAACCATCACGTGGAAATTGTACCACCTAAACAGTTACATTTCTTTTAATGCAAGGAGAAAAGCAATTTCATTGCTCTCAAAAGTAATTCAGATGGCCAGGACAGACAAGCATCACATGATCCCCTGGGAAGTTGTTAAGGCCTTGAAGGGATTTGTCTCTCAGGATGCCCTAACAGAAAGTGGAAGAACCGGTTCAGTGACTCAGAGGGAAGAGCCTGCACCTACTAACTGACCAACACCCATTCCTGGAGCACTTCAAGCTGCAATCCACTATTTCAGACAGTGATTAGAACTGTTTGTCTTCTGCGTGTGGACAATGCATTTGAAATTCTTAACTATTCCCAAAGCAGAATTTTTCTGATGTTATGTTTGTTCATGATAAAAGATAACATAAGGGAGGAAGAGGGATTTACTAGAAAATGAGTTATTTGAAGCCACAGAGAAAAAAAGGAGGAGCAGACAATTTAAGGTAATGATGCACTGGAACCATTTGGTTTTACCTGAGTTTTTCATAGGGAAATCAGTCTTCCTTTGCACTGTTGAGGGTAGTTCGTTTATTCGCAGTGACAACTGGCGTTTAAAAGGAGACATCTTTTGGCTAAGGGCAGGGAAGCCCCTGAAAGACCCTTGTCTGGCAAGCTGCTCTATAGGAGCATGTCTCCGTGGGATAGCGTGGGGATTGCTCATTTCTTTATCCAGAGAGGCAGCGACTTCAGCGATAGGAGAGGTTGGTGAGCCAGAAGAGGGGGCAGTACTGCTTGGTGCAGCACCTGGTGCTACTGTTTTCACTTCTGTTTCAACTGCTGGAGGAAACAGCATGAGGTTAGAAGAGTAAAGCAAAGTACTGTTCAACCGCCTGCCCCCCTTTTGTTTGGAAAAGAGAAATTGCAAGAATTTGCATAAATAGCACTTTTCCAAATGAGTTTCTAATAGCACAGCAGAAAAATCATTTCTGTATACCTTCATGGCCTTCACCATGTCACTTTACATACATCCAGGCTCCACAGCTTACTAAGGCAAACCACTTCCCAGAAGTGATAGCTGTACATTGTATTCTTTCTAGCTGTTCCTGAGATCCCAGCTCTAGAAAGACTTATAATTCATTTGTGAGTAAGACTGAAAAATGTATTATGTGTCCAAACCCTTTAGTTTGCCTCAGACAGAACCATGGCCAAAATATTACTACAAACTGCAAAAAGTGACTTAGGGTGGCACAGTTCAGCAGCAGCAGGGAACAGCACTCAACTTTAGGACCCTCTTTTAAAACCCACCCTCCCAGCCCTGCAGAAGCAGCAGCAGCAGCCAAACACACTGCACAAACTTTAGCAGGCCAAAGGTAGCAGCAGCACTTTAACAGGTTAGGCTGCATTCAGTGCTCAGGTTGCAGCTCCCCAGCTCCTCCAGGAAATAACAGAATAGCAATGGGGATTTTTCCATCCCTAGGAAAACTCTCTCTCATAAATGAACTGGCTTTGGGGCTCATCAACACAGCAGGACAAGGGGAAAACTCACTAGCCTGGTGTGAACTCTTATTTGAATTATATTGTTTTCCAAAAGTCTTAGGAAAAACAATTCTTTTTTGACACATCAGCAAAATAACTAGAAATCTGGTAAAGAGAGGAATCAGACTGGAGATTTCTGAGGAGCTGGAATGGTAGGAGGAACTAATTATGTTGTCTTGCAAGCTTCAGTACCCATGAGTTGCAGCTGCTCGTTCAAGTGAAACTTTTCTAATCAGTCTTTCTTGGAAAGGATTTCACACACCTTCGTTGAGTCAAGACTTTGACTCATGCCCTCAAGTAACAAAGGCCTTGTGTTTAAGCTTCATTTAGCACATTCTAAAACTAACATATGGGAACAAGCAGATGGATGGTGAAAATGAAGATTAAAGTTTTGTAATTGAGGGGCAGCAAAAACTTGCTGTAGAATCCTCTGAAAAAAAGTTTGACTCCACTGTAAAGAGAGTTACGAACAATATTTATAATACTTATTTTTTGTTAGCTGTAGAACTCCAGTAATTGTAATAAAACTTGAGTAACAAGTTCTACACTTCAGTTTCAGAACACTAACTCCTCTCAAATCAGTTAGTTACTAGTTTTTAATGTAATTAGCAGTGCAACAGTTGTGTGTTTTATGGGGAAGGGGTGGTGGTTTTGTTCTGGTTTTTTTTTTTAAAAACACTCTATGATTGATCTGTTCTTCCCTCAAGCAGTATTACTGTACACATACATTCTGTAATCTGACTTTAAAAAAAAATACATTTTTTTCTAAGAAAAATGCATTTCATTTTCTATTAATTTACCATAAGCTTTAGACATGTCTGGCAAACTTGTCCTATTTTTGAAATTATTTTCTAATAAAGCCTTTAGTATGGTACCTACAGTGTTCTCTGCCATAAAGCAGGCTGACAAAACAAAAGCAGAGACAACTTTCACATATGAAGCCACTTGCCCCTTTTCCAAAGGTGATGTGGGAAAATGCACTCTGAGTGAATCTGCGAGCATTTTTCATCTTGTGAAGTGACAAGAATCTGGGAATATGATTTGAAGATAGCATGGTTCAAGAGAGGGAATGCTGTAAGGACATTAAGCCTCAAACCTTGCACAGACCTCACTGCAGGTTTTGCTCGCTGTAGATGATTAAGTTGCATCCCGTACCTTTAGTGTCCGGCATCTGTCTCATAATTTCCTCTCTCTCTGCTTGTTCAGTAGCTGTAGTGACCCTGAATGACCCCTCTCTAGTGAATGTGGTTCTGCTGGCATCAAAGGTGGCAGTCACTCCACACTCCTTCTCTCGCTTCTGCTTTCGCTCCAGGCATGCTGCAAATGCACAGCCCACGGCATGACTCAACCTTTCCCCCTGTACAAGACAACACTGCGTCACACAGTAACTGGAACAGAAATATACACATGCTTCAAGCATCACAAAGTGATAACCTGCCTTTACAAGACGAATCTAATTCAGGCATTACAGAGAACTACTGTAATTGGTCGCCTTTTGTATGGCTCTAAAATTAAACCTGGTACATAAAGACACCCAAATACTAATGCACAAGCCATGTTCAAGAAGGCCACCCAGGAATTCATGAGGTTGTTGTATAATCTGTTTAATGCAACTGCTACTAAGATGCTGGTATGATAACGTGCCTGCACTGATCCCTTGCCTCTGGATACATCTGTGCACAAAGAAACTCTCCTGAAGCCACTTTAATGTGCAAGTCCTGAAGGACAGGTAAGTGCTACTCTTGGATCAAGTTTATGGAGGACTCAGGTAGACACAACCTTTGTGTACAAATGTGAAAATTAAAAGTACAATGGTGTCTACTTATACCTCTTAATGGCCCTGACCAACTGCACCAGTCAAGAGTGCCTTCTGAAAAGCACTTCCATTATTCACCAGTGAGGTCAAAAGGATCTACTATCCAATACCTGCAATAAGGAAAGGACATTCAAGTCGAAGGAAGTCCAGCAACCCAGCTGGATAGTGTGGCTACAGTTGAGTCAGAGGCACTACTGCTCAACTCATCTATCATAATCAGTAAGTGAATGGACCTGTTATTCACAGAGGAAAACAGAAATGTTCCAGTTCTAACTTCAGTTTTACTGGGGATTTCTAACTTCATTATATAAAGAGAAATCATAAATTGTCAAGTACCATTGCTCTGAACACGCAGTTCTGTGAAGTTCACGCAATGAACTGCCATGAGGTTCCAACACTCAGTTATAATAAAGGTGGGAATCAACAAAAAGCAGATACAGGGAAAGGCCAGATAAGGGAATTAAATAACTTACTTAAGCCTACACAGCAAGAAACTGATAGAGGTAACTTACTTTAAAACTTCTACTCAAAATGCCTCTATCACTTAGAAGCAAAGAGAATGTCTATTTAAATCATTTTAGCTCCATCCCTTAACATTGCAATGACTTTTCATTCAAGAAAACATTCACATACAAGAGACTGAATTCATAACCAGTCTGTATTTACTTTGATTTTATTCTGGAAGAACTGTCATTGCTGTTTCAATTTCTGGTTGTAAACATTTTCAGATGAGAAAATTTTCTGTCTATTCTTAGAAGAGTATCTCTTCTGCTAGAGATACCTGAGGCTGACTGCATTCCTTTTATACCCATGCTGAGCACCATTTCTCTCCACAAGACAACACCACAGAGGGATGGCAAATAATTCAGACATAGGGAATTAGAACTAAAATAATTTTCAAGGAATATTTCAGCTAGAGTCAAAACATATCACAGTATTCCAGTAATTCCATTCTATATTTCTGACCATTAGTTCTAGCTAGGAGCTGGAGAGTTGGACATACAACACATTAAACTTACCGTGTCCTTCACAGCCATAAAGCAGTGGCATATCCAGCGTCTTGTTGTGCCATCCCGACAGATGTATGAGAATGCCCGGTCAAAGTTCCTGTCTGGTGCGCAGAAAGAAACCTTCTCTATTGTCTGATCAACTATAAGATCCTAGAGGGAAAAAATCCCACACACACAATAAAAGAAATGTGAGGAAATACAGAAAAATACTTAAAAAGTAATTTCTAGGAGTAACTGCATAAAGTTGAGTTATAATAAAAAGAGGATAACCTGATGTGGCTATAATTATCTTTCAGCAAAGTCACCATTCAGAATCTGTTCCCCTTATGAAACAAAACAACAGATAACATTTTTCACCAGCCACCTTTGTTAGAAGTATGCCAATGCATCACTTAAGGATTTAGAGACCCAAACAATTCCTAGGAGCTCTCCTCCAAATTATGAAAGCACACATTTTTGATTTATTTTTACAGCAATCTTGCAACCAAAAAGCTTTTACTATGGTTAAAACACACCACTGAAACTTATGGGCAAGGTCTTTAAGTGTGAAAAGGTCTAGCAGCTTCTACAAGAAGAGCAAAAGCTAACCTGCCAACTAACTTAGCAGGGATGCAATGGAAAAGCAGCAGCAGCACTGGTAGTATCAGACACCCCTGATTTAGTCCCACAGATCAATAGAAGTGCTTTTAAAAAGGAGATAGTACAGTTTAAGACTATGTAATCTTCTTTTAAAATTATTTTTTCAACTTTTTTTTGCAAAATTGTTTCTTATGGTTGGTGGCTGGTACTTGGCACCTCTGCTGGTGTATTTAACCACCAGGAGGCAACAGTATAATCTCTTTTTAAATCCCATACTTTTAATTACCTCCAGAGTCTGCACATCCTATTAAAATTCAAATTGAAAATACTACATATATGAAGCAACATTTCTAAAAATAATGTATTATTACTTTTAAACGAGGCAATCAGTAGACTGAGCTCACTCACATCAGTATTTTTGTGTTAGAAACTGAATTCTTGAGAGATAGCAGTTTCAGCACTGATGAACCATACCATAACAGCAGCCCTGGAGGAGTCTAACCACAGAGCAGATATTTGACAGGCAGTACTGCAGAGGGATATGAATTATCTCTGCCTGCCGGTGTTGGTTTGTAGACATCATCTTTTAAGTTGACAAAGTAAGTGTTAAATGATAAGAATACAAAGCAAATTATTTCAGACTGACAAGAGTTAAAACTGTTCTGGTAGCCATGCCATCTTTTACAACACTAGTTCACTTGTAGTGGTAAGCCTAAAGCTGTTATTTCTAATTGCCTACATCAACAGAAAACCAAGAATCATTAGGTCTTACTTGCACACAAATGCCTTACTGGTACATACTGTGCTACTTTGCAAAAAAAAAAGTTTTTAAGTTCACAATAAAAAACAAAACAATCTAGAAGGATGCCACAAATACATCAGTCTTTCACTTCAGACCAACAGCTCAGATATCAGAGATTATCAGATTTGATAGACTCAGTTACTATTTAGCTTGAGTCTGAAGGCACATTCCCCCCTATTTAATTAACTTTCTTCACTGTATTCCTGGAAGCTCCTGTTCTTTCAGATTCATTCTAGGATTTGTATGTAATAAAAATTATACTTATTTACACATGATAATATATTAATTAAACTCACATTATATTAATTAATGTGAGTTTGCTTATGTATTACTATTGCAACTTTCTGCAGTGGTGCAGAACAAAATCAAGGGACTCTCCAAGTTCACTGTCAACAGAAGTTACTGGGGGGGTGGAAAAATGGTTGTTACAGTAAATGCAACAAAAAATACTCCAAGCTTGTGCTGCACCTGCCATGTTTTATAAAATATGTCTTGAGAACAGTGTGGAATTAACTGGGAAAATAAATAGTAGGCATACATATGTTTACAAAGCAAGAAATTATTAAACTAATTATACACTTCAGTCTTCCTTACAAATACCAGCATTAGCATTAACATAAAGATTGGTGCTCATTTGAAGATACAGCACATACATTATTACAGAGACATTTATAACTTTTGCCCAGGGAAATCTAACCTTTGTTTTCTCGTCTACAACTCTGAGTCCATCCGCCGAAACCCACAGGACTGCTTTGACGGCCTTCTTCCCAGACTTTCAAGAAAAGAAAAAAAGGAAAGAAAAAAAGAAACAAAACCGTTTTATGCCAACAGCAGTCTGCCACCTGCCTCCCCTCTCCAAGAACCATAACATTAAGTGTAGATGAAGTCCACGGTCAGTAGGGTGCCCAAAGCTCAATCCAAGTTGCAAAACATTCAGAGAACCAAGCCAAAGCCAATATTTCAGAAACAGCACGTCGTGGGGATGGGGAGAGGGCACAGGACAAGTGAGGCAAAAATAAGGTGTACATCCACTGACAGTAAAGAACTCAAGACTGACCAAGTGGGTGAAAAATTCCACTAGAGTCAGAAGACACTAATTCATAAGGAGTTACACCACAGGTAGCTTCTTCAGCACAAGTTTAAACATAGGAAAATTCTTACCTGATATTTCCACCAGCCCTACCCTCTGCCCCAATAGTTGCATGGCAGAATCATGGCATCATCTTAAACCAGTGTTAAAGGACCCCAAAATCATCAGGTACTGTGTAACTCTTTAAGCTCATAAGACTAATGCTAATATCAACTATCCAAACATGTTTCACTGATTTATTAATAGCTAAATGTCAAATCTTGGAAGAAAGGTAGAAAAATATGATTTCTTAATCATTTGGTGTGTATCTTGAAAAAGCAGTGGTGTGTGGCAGGCTGACGCAGTGGAGGAAAGGACTGGCTTTTATCCAACATCCGACTGTGGGAACTTTCAGCTGCTGCAAGCTGAGGGTAAGTAAAAGTGGGAAACACAGGACGGCTTTGGGAGCCATTTAAATTACAGATTCTTTCTAAACTGTTTACTTTTCAAGGGAAAGTTACAGAAAACAGTATAAACATTATTTTGAAACTAATTCATTCAACATAATTTTACTGGTTGTTACTGAGAACTACTACTAGAAAACCAGTATTTTTTTTTAGCGTGTTACTTTAATTCACAAGCCCCATACTTTAACCAGTTAATAAAATATTCTCCCCATAATGTTTTTTGAAGCACTGGGTTTACATAGTTTGTGGCTGTTAATGGCACTCACCAGAGACCACTCCAGGGAGTGAAGCAAGCAACAACAACAACAACAAAAGATGAAGGGGTATCAGCTAGTGGCTTCAACCATGAATTGCAACTATTTTATAATTTTTTTTAATAGTTTACTGCAAACGTATAGAATTTATAATCTTTCGGCAAATAATGGAGCAAGGGCACATTCTGGCATAGGCTACCGCATGTTCCAAGTCTGCAACACTGATTTTAATGCTGTAAGAACGAACTATCTTGGAGTGAAAGGTCTCCAATTATATCACACTGTTTTCATCCTCAGAGAAAGAAGTAAGTGTGAAGAAAAAGGGCCTGGTAGAACTTCTGTTTGTTTTTTGGAGAGGAACTATCTGTCCCAATTTTGGAAGCAGCAATGACACTCCAGGCATTTTCAAAAAGCTTGGTGAGAACAAAGAATGGCACTGACTTGTGCAGAAGAGTGTTTAAAGAGAGAAAAAAAGCACAGCATGAAAGCAAGCTACAAAGATGTACTTGCAGAAGCAAGTTTCTAAATGACCATCCAGCCTGAATACCCCAGAGAAGGTTTAATTCAGAATCTGAAATGCCTAATGGAAACAATATAATTCCTAATGGAAGATGTACTTAAATTTACCATCATATGTGTTAAAAGAAGTATTGCAGCATTAAAAGTCACTTCTGGGTTTTGGTCTCAAAAGGCAGTAAATATCAATACCCACAAAATATGTTTGTATTTTCAATGCTCACCTAGCTTCCATTGCCTAAAAATCATTATTACCATAAAAACAAATGGTTTGTAGAGGTCTGTTTCCTTTAATGGTTTTTTAAAGAGTCTCAGTTTCTTATAAGCCATTAATAGTCTTAAAACCCCTTATTTCAAGCAACTAGAAACAATCAAGAGGAAATAGTGTCTGCAGGTAACTGGTTTAGATTACCATCATTAGAACAAGAGCTACACGTCTTTCCCCAGTAAACAATAAAAACCTTGTTCCTACAGAAACTGTGAACAGTTCCTGGAGTTTGTATTAATGTCAAGTTTAACTGAGCTGGGTTCTTCATAAAGCAATACTGATCCTTAGCAGAGCTACTCTTCATCTGCTACTTTACCAAATGAGGATTTAGAAATAGCTAACACCTGAAACTTCATGTTTCTCAAAATAAAATTAAAATACTAAAGGGCTTTCTAAATCCTCTTTTCCCACTGGAAAAATAAGTGTCCACAAGCAAGATGACCAAACATGGGTTTGCTACACTAAGGGAAAAAGAAAACACCCTTTCATCTCCCAATTCCTTCTTCTAGATTTATGGATAGTGATACAGTCTACACCCCAAATTCACTGCTACTACTGTTGGGCAAAGAATGATTTTCCCGTTTACTGAATTCTCATCTTATCTGTGCCTACCAGTGATGTACAAAGGAACATACTTCTCCAAATCAGCTTATATTTGATATACAAATCAAAGTACTACTCCATTATGGGTGGGATACTGCCAAGTAAATCGTGATTACAAAGTAGATAAAAGCATTTGCACTACTGGCACATACTGGACAAAGATCAGACCAGATGCAAGATACTACATGGGAGGTGAATTCCAATGCAGGATTGTAGCTTGTGTAAGAAACACTGAAAGGTACAGGCAACTGCAAACACAAGTATTCAAAGCAAATGGCCAATATCCACTGGAATGGTATGGTCTGATATGCAGCTACCAAGGGACTCATCCAGAGATTCGGAGCAGTAGCTTGTCTTCATATTCCAGAGTTTTTGGATGACAGCACTGCCTGAGGAGAGCCACGTGTGGCATCTACTCCCAGAAGTCTGATTTGTCAGTGCTGAGTCAGCACCAATAGAAACCTTGCTGCTCAGCACTTCTGGGGAGGTCAGCAACCTGCTGCAATACAAGGTTCACTATCTGGACTAATTTCAGAGACCTCAGACATCTCCTGGAGGTTGGGTGGGCACTCATCCTCACATACAACCAGACCAGAAGACAAAGCAGGACCATGGTGGGTTGGGCACAAAGCAAACCTCACTGACAAGCTGTCAACACCCTAGAGAGATGGGCATCCACCAAACAAAACACAGCTGCTCTACTCCAAAGTGGAAAATAACATTTTAAGGACACCAGAACAGAATTAAAGTTGCCCAATATTGCATTTTTACAATACTTCTACATTGTTTCTAGTATTTCTGTCTATTTTATTCTGCCTTGGGACTTAGAAACATCTCTAAGATGCATGTGGAGTCTGAAGTACATATAAAGAAAATGTTTCCATTTCAGATTCCATATAAAACACTGCATAATGAGAAATACTCAGTGGAAGCAAAACATCAGAAAGATCACCAAATCTGTACTACTATGCATTACAACACAAAAGCTTTCGTTTGAAAAGATGAAGGGCTGCCTAAAAAAGCAGTTTATTTGGTAACTCCAGAAGCCTAACCCAGAGCTATCAACAGACATCTGATTTTTATTCAAAGTCCAAAAAAAAAGGCATTTTCAATACTAAACACTTGAACATTTCCAGACACATCCATCTGATTTACCTTTTATAGGGAGAAAAATACGGACAGGGAAAGCAGCAAACATGTCTAGACTGACTTTCAGAAAGCTGATACGTGTTTTAAGTAGCTCTGCAGTTTGGAATATTACATCAATCCCAATGCAGGGCATCTGGGGAGAAATTACAGATGAGACAGCCAAAAGATATTAGAGTTATTAGTATTACTCAATTATTAATAACAGAACAGCTGTCCTTTTTTTGCAGATTTCCCTAGATGGGGGCTACTGTTGTAGGCCAAAGCTGTAATAAAGGCACTACCATACTGGTGCTGTGGGGATATCTAAACAGTATGGATTTAAGTGGTTTCAGTGCTAATTAATGAAATTCACAGGCTGAAGTAGATCCTTTTTTTGTCAAAATATTGTAATACAAATCAAATCTAGAATGCTGTGGCAAAGTATCAGACTTCATTAAAAAAGCAACTAAGATGTAATAGGGAAGATGGCATATTTAAAAATTTAAGAAGTCCAAGACAGGTTTTTATCTAAGTGCTAAACAAGTATCTGTCCTTTTACATCTTTGCTTTCTTATGTACCCCAACACAAGTTAGTAACAACAAGCAGAGAGAAAACTAACATCTGATCAGGCTGAGGTAGGGGTGTTTCTGTTTGTTGTCAATTTAGCATTTGGGGTTGGAAAGCAAACAGCATGTGTTGACTCCAGTCTTTGTACATTCCAGCTCTTAAATTTCCTCTGTGCATAGGAAAAATCTCACTAATCTGACAGATCTGTCATCTACTGTATTTTAGCCCCTCACCATGACTACACTTTGAGATGTGTGCTTTCCCAGACCACAGGAAGAAAGCAGAATTGGGCAAACAGCTGTCCCTGTGTGACACGCATCACAATCTGAGTGAATGGTGAAAAAGGACCAGCTGATAAAACCTCACTTATTCCCCAGAAAAAGCCAAAACAAATCCATGACCAGAGAGCAATCTTGAAAAGACTCCAGTATGTACGGATGTTACAAACCTGTTTGTTTCTATTTAAGCAAAGTTTCATTTCATAACAAGATAACTTCAGAAGCCATATCTTAGATTAACTCCATATGAAAGCTAAATGAAAATGCTTTTGGGGAATTTTAAACACAGAGGTAGGAAACAAATCAGAGGGAAAAGCGAGAACAGTCTTCCTGCCTTGTGGAGATGTAGACAGCAGGAATAAAACCACCCAGATGACAGTACAGCACATTCTTAATAAAGACAAAGAGTTGCTTCCCTTCTTGTCTAAGACATTGGCCTTGGGAAAACAAGAGCAATGACAGAAACTGTAAATTGAGTTGAAATTAAGAACACATAGTGAGTAAATACCTGGTTTCATCTTCAAATATCTCTGAACCAGGACTGTGTTTAAAAAAGGAAGGCTTAAGAGATGGCACACAGCTTTCTCCCAAGGCTAACATTTAGGGACCAACTCAGGGTGCCAGGCAGCTGAGCATGAAGCTCACAAGGCACAGACCTCAACTGCTCTGTAGTATTTGCCCAGGTGATCTAGGTTGGCACAAGTTTAAGGGTTTAAAAGGAAAATTCATATTTTTTTCTAGAAGACCAAATCACTTCAGAAGACTGGATCTCTGACATAGTCCATAGAGATCTAAGTTTCTGTTTCAGGTTACTTTTTAAACCATATTCTTGCTTTGATCCCAAGTCTGTTTTAGAAGCAAATATTCTGAAATGGATTTGGGAACTCTCAACACCCTGATTTTATGGCAGTGCTATACCAGGGATGTAACTCCTTATAGTGCAAGCACAAACAAGGCATTAAACTTACTTTTCCAAAGAAGCCTTTGAAGAACTTCCTTTCCTGGAGGAACAGGGGGGACAAGTCGAGCGCTATTACTGTAGGTAGCTAAAATGTCCCAGGGTTTTCAAACCAACAAGCACACACAAGAATAGGGTTTGGAGGGAAAGGAAGGGGTTTTTAGAGTTATCCATGAGAAGGTGCGACAGGCAAATGTGAATATAATCCCATGAAAATGCAGATCAAGGGGCACACACACAATTCTAATAAGCTACTGCCCTGAAATTGGTGGAAAGAAGAAAACCTCAGCCCCAATTTCATGCAAAGTGGTTACTTTATTTTCACTCTCCCTTGTTAAGTCCCCTTTAGTTAGGTTATAAACAAAACTTGGCAGCAGACACAGTGGTTAAACAATTAAAATACTGTAAGACCTCTTGTGAAATGCAGTTCTAACTCCAGAATTGCAGTCAAGTTTGCTCTGTATTGATCACTCTTTCCCAAAGCAAATGCTCTGTAAGCTGGAGAAGCATGTATAGCTGGTATAAAGCAGGGGTAAATAATGCTTCATTTTAGTCCATTTATTTGTTGCTCTGGTTTACACACTACTCTTATGCTTCACATCTTATGCAATCTTCAGTGAAGAGTAAGGAATTTCATTTTACCTTGTGGTAAAACTGAAACAGAAATGAGATCTCTTTCTCTAGAGCTTTCCAAGGCTTTATGCAATATTTATACAAATACTAGTTATTCATTCCACAACTCTGCACTGATAGGCTGAAGTCAGCTCAGGCAGGGAAAGACAGTTAGTCAAGTGCAAAGATACCCAGGGCTGAATTGCAACTTCCTAAATTTCTTCAGCCTGGAAGAGATTATACCAACTGCTATATTCACATTAAGAAAAAGCCAGCACACATTTTTAGGCATATTTCCATGCAGATTAGTTTACTAGCTTTATTTTGTTACCAGATGGTGGAAATTAAACTACGAGAGCTGAACTGATCAGCTGAGAGTACACTTGCCCAGGCCTGGTGCTCTGCAAGCACAGCCACACGCTGCTCTGTGTTTGAGGGAAGCTGATGTGAAGCAAAGAGCTGTTCCTGCCATCTTTTCAAATTGTTTCACTTCTAAGAAAGCTACTGTATAGTAGTAATGAAGAGGAGATGAGGAATTGCAGATGAGACAGGGAGCATCCCTATGACAGCCCCTGAGCGCACATTTACACTGTGCAATTCCAACCTGTTGATCACTGATAATATTATGTTAAAAATATTACCACAAATATCCAGAGGCAGTGTCTCGAAAATTGATTGATAAACAAGGTTATGTTTAAAACAAAGCTATGGTTCTGACGCAAGCCAACAAAAGCCAGGAAACACAAAGTTAAGAAGGGAGTGTCAATCTCAACTTTGCATTTCCTGGCCTCTGCTGCCCTGTGCGTCTCTACCCCACGTCCTTCCATGGAACGTTTTCCCAAGTATCTGCAATATATTCATGGCAACTCAGACACTGTATAAAGAACATCTCCAAGTTCAGGCAGCTGAAAAGCTTAAGAATTTTTGGAGGCAGGAATGGTTATGTATTTGGACAGGATGTGCTGAACACTAGAAGGGGAACTAATGAATTAATCACAGTGTAATGTACATAATAAGAAGGGTGTGGATGCTGCTGCCAAGTTAAGCAATGACTATTGCATTACACTAAACAACAGCTTTTTAAAGACAGCAAAAGCTAAAGAGATTCACCAGAAGCTACTCCATTTTTAGGTGATGGTTAATTTTGCTCTCAGCAAAATGCTTGTTAAACAAGATTTTTTTTTTAATAAACTAGACAAGGTTAATGGAAAAAGCATCATGCAAAATGGGTTTTAAACAACACTAAGTTAATGTAGTTTAGAGATAACTAATGTATATTTTAAAATATTATGTCTCTTTACCTGCTAAAACAAGAACATATATTAAAACAAATGCATCATTTAAAACAAAAAGTGGCAAGTTAGAAACCAATACTGTAAGCTAAAGCTGATTTAAAAATCAAAATATGACACGAGAGAGTATACTTCTGCTTTTATATGATGTTCCCACATCTGAGTCAAATACACTTACTTTAAAGTTACTTTCCAGTCGGCACTAAATATTATAAATTCAGTGAACCAGTTATGAAGGAACCATTCAGTGTCCAACTACAAGAATCTTACCAGATATTAAATGTATACACAGTTAGCAATATATCCCTACTAAGGGAAAAAATGCAATGCTCGAAAACAATTATGCCACATTAAAGGAACAGGTAATAAGAAAAATCCCTGAAAGATTATGTCCCACAATAAAGAGACAGGGAGATTTGTTTACATCTTTTCTTTCAAGAAGCAAAGCAGTAATTAAACTATTTCTAAATAGAGATCAGCACTGTCCTATATTCTTGAAAAATCCCATTAAATGTTTTAAAATCCAGTAGTCAGCTCTATAAAAGAACAGCATTCAGTTCCCCAAATGAATCACCAACTGTTGTAGAGCAAGAATAAAGAGGGGAGGGGGGAAATCTATTAAAATAAGTAGAGACGGACAGAACTTAATTATCAGAAGCTACAAGAAACAAGTATTTCAACAATTCTCATATCTATTGACAGGATTCATAAAACCTACACCTTACCAGCAGAGAAAACAAGAAAGATCGAAGCAGTCCACATATATTTCAATGTGCTTTAACCATATGAAAAGTCCATTTTCCCATAATCTAGTCTTTCAATATGAGCACTGCATCTTAAACTTCTAATTCTTTCAGAACCAAGAAAAAGCCCACCAAAATAACTAAATAGTGTGAAAGCAAGAGACTACCAGAAGAACGAACTGTTTTCCTAACACATTCCTTGCATGCTGAAACACTACCCAGTGTTTGGCTTCTGCTAAATTAAGAGAGCATCTTGCACAGCGAACAGCTTTCAGCAAGAGTGGTGTCCTAAAGAAATGTCCCTGGTTTAAAACCTACACACTGGGGTGAGGGGTAGGGTCTGAATTGCAGTGAGTAGCTTGGATCTGATGGAGTCTAGCAAGTAAAGCACATATAAAGTACTTTCAATAATCTGAATCTTCTTGTTGGGGCCCAAAGAGAATTTCACCTCTACTTCTCAACTTCTAACACTGACAAAGGAGACAATGTAAATAGCAATCTTAAGAGATGTACGCTCCTGTGCAGTTTATTATATATAGACATCAAAAACTTCAAACTGCAGAAGAAATCAAAATTGTCTGAAGAAAAATGTTTAATTTAGGAAAATGGGTAAAATTCACACCATCCACAATTTGGAATAATAACATAGCACAGAATAGGAAATTGAACTACTTATTTCCAGAGAATGCACTGTAAACGCTAGATATCCAAGTCTGACATTTGAATCAGTAATTCAAGTAATCAAGAATCATAATCCTGGAATCATCCAGATTCAAGAAGAAACTGGGTACTATGCTTTTAGTATGTCTCATTAATTATAAGCTTAGCTACTCTGAATTGACTTGTGGACTTTTAAGATTTTTATAAACTAAAGCACAGTTACTTCACAGCATAGCTCTCCAAGGAAGAGAAAGAGAAGTTGCACAAAGTAGATACTGCAGTGCTATGTGGTGTGCTAGCAGAAAGCATTCTGAGAGAACAAAAACCAGAAAGGGACAAAAACGGATGCAATTCATGATGTGGTCAGTACTTGCACTTTTAGGTACATAAACTAAATCCATAGAACAAAGAAACTCATTTATATTTTGTGTGGTCCTTTTTAATAAAAATCAATCACCAGTCACTGTGGACTGAACGGGAACAGATGGGATGCGGCTTTAACAGGTTACTACACATTAGCTGAGAGAGAAAAGAATGAAAAGACTTGATTTTAATCAGAGCACTAAATCAATTCAGAAACTTTACAGCACAACAGAAGGTAAAAAAGATAAGCTATAATATTCAGCTGTGTGCTAGGAAGAAGGGAAGGAGAGGTTTAGATGGAAGCCATTTGAACTCTCAGATTTGGTGAGGAAAGAAAAAGGATGTCCAATGGCAGATATTTTAAGTTAGCAAAAGGGCAATAGAATGGTTTGATGGACTTCCAGTAATTTTGTTGAGCTGCAAGGATGCAAGCGTTTTTTCCACTGAAGGAATACTGAAGAATGTATATAGCTAAAACATATAAGAGATGACAAGGATTGCAGATCTCCATTCAAAATTCAAATTTTTAATGTCGCTTCTCCTGCTCTTTTCAATGATGTTATAGCCTAATTCCTTGATAGACTGATCACTGCCTTTCTGGAGTTTGCTATTTCCGCAGGATTTTGTGGTATTATTACTGCAGGAAGGAGATCACAAGGCCTCTTCAAATGAGCCACAGAAATACAAAATGCTTGGAACGAGTGTCATTTACAGGAGCAAACGTTCACAGAAGCCAAACTAAGAGCAGCCCACTTCCTGACATATCAGAATTAGGCAGTCTTCAGGCCACTTTGAGCAGATGCAAGCCAGATTATTTCATGCATGACTACAATGTAGCAGTGCATTAGGAAAAAAGCAGCCTAAAACAAGTAATATTTTGTATAATAATGGTGAATTAAGTCACTATTAAAGTGGCAGGCAACAGAGGGAAAGAGAGAGGGGAGGAGAAGAAAAGAGAGAGAGGGAGAAAGCTGTTAAAAAACAATGGCTGAAGTCTCACGTGGGTACCAACTTAGCCTGAAAGGTCACAGAGAATTTTTACACATTTGTTTTGCAAATAGTCTCTGTGAGTAGAAAGAACAGTTGTAACTCTCCCTCTCATCATCAGATTAGCATGTCCCCCTAACTGCAGCAGTGCTCCCAAACTGGCCAACTGTTCTCCTAATATGGGTCAAAAGTTCAGTCCTTAGCTGGGGCACTGCTGCCAAATGGACCTTTTCCAGTAACACTCATAGCCCCAAAGCCAACTTCATCATGAAAAAAATATACATACAGATTTCAGTCTCTTCACAGCATCTTCACAGATATGCATTCCTCTGGATTCATCCACTTCAACGTGTCCCAAGTACTGCAGGAAAGAGAGTAGGTGGAAAAAAGTTTAATAGTAGATCCTTAAACTCCAGGGGCTTTGATGAATCTAAGCTCTGAATTCCTATCAGTAGAGTACTTTGCCAGTCTTCTTTTGAGATCTGTATTTAGGGATTTGGGTGCACATATATGGGGACCAGCATCAGCAGAAAAGCATAACACAACTAGAAATTTTGAGGGAAAGACAGATTTTCCTTACTCAGGGAAAAATATGAAATCGAAAAGTATTGAAAACTGGTAACTATTTTCCTGCTCATTCAGTATGAGCTTCGGTCTTTTTTTTTTTTTTTGCTAGCATAGCATGAAAATCTTAGATCAATATAGAGATGATGGTGAATAACTTAACTTTGAATAATGATTAATATATTTACTATCAAAAATTGAATTACATTACACTGGAAGATGAACAGAGATATTTGAATGTTCATGTCCAAATATGAGACATTTCAATGCTGCAAATAGAAAAAAAAAATCATCTTTATTTGTCCCACCTTGTTTTTTTAAAAATTGTAAACCAGAACTCAATCTTCATTACACCATCAGGCTGTTACATGGACATTGAAACATTCATCATTCTTAGAGAGGTTTGGTTTTTGGTTTGTTGGTTTGGTTTTTTACTTTAATCTGTTTTTTGCATATTCATCTTACCAAGCACTACTTAAAAAAAACCCCAGCAAAACAACCGTGAATAGAAACTTCAGGCTTCAAAGCTTTTAAATTTACAATCCAGAACAATATTAGCCTATGGAGAAAGCAATTGTAAAAAATAGTCCAGAGTGTAGTGTTTGGGTACCATGGATAGTTTAATTTTACATTCTGTAATTTTTAGCTCTAACTTTTCCAATTTCCCTACCTTTTTCAATCATAGTTCTTTTTGATAGGGGAAGAAAATGTTCTCTCAGAAAAATTCATATCCTTATTCAAAGTACTTAACTCTTGAAGAAAATCACAGAAACTACAAAAAGCTTTCTAAAGTTTTGTAGTAAGAATTATTTTGTAGTAAGGTCAAAGAAAGTTTCCCTGATTTACATGAATTGCATGCAATTCAGTATTTAAATTCTAGGCTAGCTAGGGAGTTAATAAGTGGGTTTAAAACATTTGAATCAATTCTTGTGTTATTTAATGCAGTAGTAACCTAGATTTAATAATCTATTGAGAAGTCCCATTGTATAACAGAATATTTTCTGTCACGATTTATCTGAAATCCAGATTTTGTTTCATTAATTAGGATATCATACTTTGCTAGGTGGTCAAAAAATATTTCATTCTTTAATACCATATTGAAGCACTCTCAATTTAATAGAAATTGGAAAATTGAGTTTTCTTCATGCAAGGCGAGGTGGTGCAAAAGAGAGGACTCTACATATCATTAAACCAATGAAAAATTTAAATATCTGAAGTGACAGAGAGCTTTAGCATTAAATCTCACTACATAGCATTTTATCCAAACAGAGTTAAACGTGGATGGAACAATTCTGTAAGAATTTCATTTAAACAAGCCCTCACAGTTGGAGAACAGCCTGAAAAATAAATTGCATAGAAACTAGAAGGTAAATAAAGAGATCTGACACTTTAGAGCTTTTTCAAAATGAGCTCTGTGAGGCTGAAACCTTATAATTGAATGCTGGAGCTGCCAAAGCAGCAATTGCACTCCCTCAGCTGAGCTTGCTGAACACTTGCGCAAGATCTTAATTTCTCCAAAACACAGACTAGAACATTTTAATCCTAAAAAAGCACAAATA
Organism: Formicarius rufipectus; assembly: GCA_013399695.1. Classification (NCBI taxonomy): domain Eukaryota; kingdom Metazoa; phylum Chordata; class Aves; order Passeriformes; family Formicariidae; genus Formicarius; species Formicarius rufipectus. The sequence goes on along the minus strand of VXAU01004626.1, from coordinate 1,491,372 downwards.
ATAACAGCTAAAGGTACATGTGTATAACAATGACTATTGCAGAAGGATTTTCAGTTGTGCCATTTCCTCTGGAAATTCTAGACTCCAGAAATGCAGAAATTCTGTTGTTGTACATATTTGACATGAGCAAGTTTTCTCTCTAATGCCTTCTTTTTAAAAGAGAGTGATATAGACAAGGCTGGTATTTATACTGGACAGAAAAAAAAAACAGGGGTAGGAAATAAGGCATCTAGTTTGCATGACCATTATGTATCATCCAAATAGAAGACAACTTTCAGATTTCTTGAGCTATCTGCATATCTCATTCCAGTGTAGACAAAATGTTTTCAATTGAAGATCCAAACCATTCAGCCCCTGACTTGGCAACCTGCCTTTTCATTGGAAAAGGAAGAAACAGAGCAGAGTAAATATTGCATCACGATACACTCCAAAACAGACAACCATTTTCCCCTGTGCTGCCAAACCTCCATTCAAGTCCCATGCTCCAACTTTCAGCAATCAGTCATGCCACTGCTGCTGGAGACAGCAAGTTTAGCTGCAGTTTTCAAATACTGTTTCCCCCACAGTGAATGGGGACATTATTATACATATCAAGTGCATCTACCCACACCAAAAGGGTACAATCCACAGACCTCATTGAGCATCAATCAATTCTGAATTATAAAAGAAACTACACTGTCACATAATACTTCTGTATGATACAGAGGACAAAAGCTGCTTTGTTTGCATTTACACATTACACTTTCAGCTCTTCATCAAAAAAAACTTCTTGCCATTACACCATTTCTGCAGAAACCAAAAGCTCATTGCTATCAGCAGCCTTGTACATTTCATAAGCAATTTCAAGATTTTTCCTGCCTTTGGTTTTTTTTTCTTTTTCTGGGATGGGGTGGTGATGTGTTAATTTCTCATACATGCCAATTTACTTTTAAGTTTCTTTCTTGAAAAAATAAATTTCAACTGTATAATCAGAATACTGTGGTCTTCTTCTTTTAGCCAAGCATTCCTTAGGCAGCAGGTCTCTTCCCAAGTCTTCAAGCATATTTCTACATCTTTTTTCTCCTGCCAGGCTGAGAGTAGATATACACAGCTGCTGTATTTAACCAATGCTACAATATTTATCTGACTTCTAATGGGTCGTAATAAAGAAATATATACTTCCAAAAAAAAACTGGCAAAAAACTCCATCAAAGACTGAGACCTTTTCTAGTATACTTCCATAAATACAGAAATGTTAAATTGCAATTATATCACAACCTAGCCTTAAATTTGAAATATTGGCTCAACTTCCTAGTGTAACAGCATTTTATCAGCAACATTTCAATTTTAATAAAGGAAATACAGCTACTAGTTAAGGGTCTGAAATTGTTGTTGTTGGCTAGACTTCATGAACGAAGATTTTGGGATAAGCCTGCGCAATGGATTTTTTAGGTGAGGCTCAGGGTGCGCGGAACTGGCCCCACCCCCTTTACTCCTGAGGCTCATCTTGCCACGGCCGAGCACGCTCGGACGGTGACAGCGAGTTCCTCGGGATTCGAACCGGCGCCCTCAGAGGAGGAGCCGGCTCTAGGCGGCGGCTTACACCACTTGACCAATGCCCACCGCAAAGAGTCTGAAATTAAACACCAGAATTCAGGACTATTGTTAAATTCTGGTGTTCCACCACAGGAAGAGATTACATGGAAACCACTTTAAAACAATCCCACACTTCTTTTTCCACACACTGTGGGATTTACACAAATCCCACACTTCTTTACACAACCTTTCAGGATCTCTGAAAGGAACCTGCCTTTCAAGCTAAAGAGAAGAAACATACTGGTGAAGTGCCTGGGCAGTGACTTGCCCTATATAAGTGAATCTGCAGATCTATGACAGCCCATTACCACAAGCACACTCAGGGACTGGCACACATAACTACTGGGTGCACAAAAACCAATGTGAGCTGCCTGAGCCATACCGTGCTGGATGATGACTTTGAGAACAGAAAGGAAAAGAGTATCCCGGCCATATCTGCAAAGAACATTCCTTGTCACAGGGATTGCTGCAGAGAGCGTTCCTGCAGGAAGTGAGTACTTTTCCATCAGCAAAGTGCACATAGCACGAATGCAGTATTAATATTGAATGCACTCCTACTTAATTTCCATAGCAACCAATGAATGATAGTCATGACATCAGCAATTCTCGGACATAAGATGTTCTGTAAGAGATTTAATCATTATATCAGAAATTAACCACCAGTGGTTTTACAGAAATCTAAAATCCTTTTGGGCAGAATCCACATGCAAAATAACATATCATAAAAGCTCTAATCCAAATAAAATACTTTCAGGGGCTGTTTGAGAAGCTCTTAAAGCAAACACAATTAAATAGAAGCATTGCTTATATTAACATTTTCGGGGGAAAATTATGAAATGATGAATTATGATACAGCAAATTAAACAAAAAACAAAAAGCTTTCACTCTTCACCTCTGATTTTTATGTTCTCTTTCACTGATTGTGGTTTTTGGTATCAATCTCAAGTCAAATACAAAGCAACCAACAGAGGAAGAAGTTAAACTGCCATATAGCAAAATATCCTAACTTGAAAAGTGCTTGAGACATTTTATTATTTTTCAACATTTTGCACTTTTCCAACTTCATCTAAAAATTAACAACTCCAGTTACCACATCAAGTGTTTTTGGTGGAGCTGTCCATCCTACTGTCTTCCCCCAAATATATGCTACTGATACAGCTCCTGTAAAACATGAAGGGCTGATATATCAGGTCAGAAACCTTGTTGGTGAGAAAAAAAAACAACTCTACCATCTGTATTCTAGTACAATAAATACTGCCCTCATCTTCTTTGTTTTCATTTCTTTCACAAATACTTGACTGACTCAGTTTTCAAAATTTCAAAGTTCAACAACAGTAACTGGCAAAAAGAAAAATCTTTCACTAGAGCTCCTTGTACCTCAACAAGTCACTCATGCCAGTTTTGCTTGTTCAAGTCTGGTAATACGCTATTATAGTCTCTCATTGAAACAGATTCAGCTACACAAATAATTGGAGTTCTCTCTGTATCAGCAGATGTTCACATGCACTGTTTTATTTACAATAACAGAAGACATTTAAAACTAGACTGATGCAGGATATGGGCTTACTTGAAGTCTAATCCAAGGTGTCCTGTGCTAGGAAATCAGGTGCTATAGAGAGGAGCACACCAGCATTCCTTGGTACTTTTCCTAGAGGCAGCAACATTTTTCTTTCTTCCTCTGTGTAACTTCTGGGGTATTATTTGCAACAGTAAAACTGACTACTTGACATGCATGCAGATATGCTTCTGGGATTGGCATTCCTCAAGAATTAAAGCCTGAGCTCCAAAGTTTCACCATGAAATGCTGTCTTGCAACTAGACATAAGCTTAAATCTAGAAACCATGGATATGTCTTTAAAGCTGAGATAATTTTCCACTGACTTCTGTAAGATTTACATTCCAATTTTCAATACTTTATTTCACTCCTCTTACACCCATGCTCCTGCTTTTTAAATTTATCAGTTTGAAACACGTTTGCTTAGACAAATCTGTAGAAGTACAGACAACAGCAACTCTATGATTAAGCATCAACAAAGTTTAATTTTGCCTAGTCAAAGCTATAGGTTAGTTAGGATGCTATGCATGACACCAGAAATCAAAATGTTTCATCAACATGTTAAACCCCCCAAAACAGGAGCTGTAGCAGCCTGAAACTGCTAAATGTCTCTGAATAGTGTGGGTCAAAAGATTATAAAGCCATTTCTATACCTGCAGTTCTCCATGTTTTTCACTTCACACCCACCTAAGAGTCATACTGTGCATTTCCCTTACTGGTTCTCATATAACATATATTATTGTGAACAGAAACAACACTGTGAGGGAATAAGAAACATTTCCAGTTACAAATGTTGAGGATGAGGTAGCAAAGTTCAATACAGCATATATACAAATTCTATACTTGTCATATTCTTACACATCCCTAAAATGAGGTAGAGAAGGAACTCAGGAGGTTATGTAGGGCAGCACTTGCCTCAGGGCAGGATGTACTTCCACATCTACATCAGAGAAGTCAGCCTTGAAGTATTATGACATTTCTGTAACTGGAGATCAATAGGCTAGAACTTCTACTCTGTAGTTTATACGCCCCACTGTTAGAAAGGGAGGTTGTTTTGCTGAGTTGCTATTGCTAATGCCTATCCTAAATTTCCCTTGATAAGACTTTCTTCTCCTTCCTTCCCAGCTTCATGCATGTACTGTCAGACTTTGGTTTTCCATTGTTTGCTATGATGTGCACTTACTACTTTTCCAGGAATTCAACACTATTACATAAATTCAAAACTTACTTTTAAAAAAAGAAAAAAAATCAAGTGTTGATAGCACAAAGTTCTACAGAAACTGCACAGGTGCAGACTGTACCTTTTCTTCAAGTCCTGCAAACAATTCGGTTTCCATGTCTAACATTAGAGATCTCTAATTTTAAAGAACATAATTAAAAACTATAGCCCAAAGAAAACTTTTTATTTACAACACCTAAATTACATTTTAAATAAATGCTAAAACAAGGACATTCAAACCATTTTTATGACTCTCTAAACATAAACTGTCATCTTTAAAACAACTTGAAGCTTGTGAAACTATTTCAGAATTTGGCCTTGCTCAAAGACAGGAGGTTTTTAAAATTGATCTAGAAGCTTCATTTCAAACTGTTTGTTTGCAAGGCTCTTCAAACAAAACTAAGAGTTCGACACAAGAGTGAAAAATGTAAACCTTAGGGACTGTATTACATTCCTTTAAATTGTGACAAAAATGCATAGGAATATATTGGAGGCAAGTGTCACAGTCTTCCATTACAGTCACCATTCTTTTATAATTACCTGTCTTCAAGCCTTTGTCCTGTGATGTTATATGCTGCAGGATTTTTTAAATGTACCATTGCTTGCTGCAGATTAGCATTCAACAGGAACGCTTATTGTTCTTTGCTAATATCAGTTCGTGCCTTCAGAGGTAGGGATTTCTAGTGTTTCATATGCAAGGCTGTGCAACATTTCAGAAATCAGCAGATTTGTCACATTAACTTCTTAAAAATACTTAACATGGTTTCCAAAGACTACTCAAGTATATCGAGATTTCAGAGTCAAAAAATATCATATGCCTAACTTAAAGGCACATCAGCATCAACATGCTGGTAAACCCTTTCACAGTGACTGTGACTTCAAAGTAGAAGTGTACTTAAAGCACAGAACAAAAGCCACAGCTACCTATGCTGGTACCAGTCTTTCTGACCTGGGGAAACAGAACGGCATGCAAGCCGTATTTTTAAACTTACTATAAATAAGCGGTTATTTTTTAGGTGAGATTTAAAAATTTGACATTAAGCAATTAACCCCAATATGCAAATTCCAAAACTATGGAGGACACAACTGGGAAGCTACAAGTGGTGTGAGAGCCCAAAGCAAAGTGACAGAAACAGCCTATCTCCTACTTATAGTGGTTTCAGCAAGGCCACATATTGCTTCATGACACAGCACGCTGCTGGGTCATCACAGGGACCCCAGGGATGAGAACTGACACTCACAGGTCCCAGTGAGGATACTCACGGGGCTCAGGGCCAGTTATTCCTTTTTCTTCTGTCTCTGCTTGAATACAGAGCAACACAGTGTCTTACAATGATCTCCCACCAAAGCAAGGCCTAGACAGGAAACAGTTGGAGTGTTTACACTGAAAAGTCGAAGTACAACTGTATCCATACAGCTTTTATTTGTCAACACTAACATAGAAATCAAGATCTGGTGGAAAGGCTAACTTGAATGATACCAGGTACTCTGCAGCAAAGCCTGGACTTCAGAGATAGAAATGTGGTTTCCTCCTCTTCCACATGGGCTTTTTTCACTGATATCTCTAATCTTCCAGTTGGAATACATGGAATAAAATAATGCAAGTAAACTTGCAGGCTATAGGCAGCAGTAGCTTTATAAGTCTTAAGGTCAAAAGAGACTGACCACTAAAAACAAGAAGGTGACAAAACAAAACAAATTACCCAAGATATACACAACTGTTGTGTCTTCTAGAATCACAGCAATTAGCTGTTAATATTCTGCTTAACACATCCAGTTTGTTAGAATCATCAAGAACTTGCAAATGTTTGTTTAGTTCTGTTAGGTAAAAGGAAATGATCTTATTTTTCTGATAAAAATTTCACAGGCCAGTTATTCTAAAGTGCCTTCATATGAATGAAAACCACTTACCCACAGGGACACTTGAAAAGGCATTTCAGACAAAAGGAGCCCTATTGTCAAATATTTTAGTCATTATAACATAAAACAGCTGCATGTTCTTAATGAGGTAGTGTCTGGAGCGAGAAAGCAAATTTGAAAACATGTATGTCAATGAACTTCATTTTTTGCAATTATGATGTATAAAATTGTGTATAAATAAATTATAGCGCTGATAAGCACAGCTGTAATGTCTGTTAGAATAAACTACTTCTGAATAGTTCTAAATACAAGGTCTTCATCTAAGGCCCTGATGCATTGCATGTATCTGGCACAGTTTTCCTCTTAGAGGAAGGATTCATTACTGAAGCACAGTGTTTACTTCTCAGTACAGAAGTACTTTTCAGGACAGTGGAAAAGAATTTGCCCCTGAAAACACACTTCTGCACAGATTTTTTCCAGTACATGTACCACTGCCACATTTAATAACAGGGCAACTCTTATACATCTATAAAAGTTGCAATGCATCATGCTTCTACACCAAACTTAGGAGAGCAACACCATTAAGGTTCCCAGTGGGATAGCAAAAGTCTGCAAGTCACACTGTTCTAAACATCTTTTTCGTATCTTTGCTGACAGACAGGCACCTGTTCCTGCTGATGCAGTGGAGTGCAAAAAAGTAATTCAGTCATACACTTCAGCATCCCTCCTCTCCTTTCAATGTGGATTCAACATAGTTTACACAGAAGAACACTACAGGAAACTCAGTAGCCATTCTACGGCCCTATCTTGACTGTGTCAGAGATTACTACCTCAAGCATGGTTAGATTTCCAACATCGAGAAGAACTACCTGTAAATACAGCAACACATACAAAGATCACTGAGGAAATACGATCAGTGGCTGGTTACATGCAACACAGCAGCACCATTTAGTGGAAAAACACAAACTGTTAAACAAAACAAAAAAGAATGTTATTGTCTAAAAGTAACAGTACACAGCCATGATTACCACTACCTCCAAATTTATGAGAACAGCACTGGAGAGAACCAACTGTGTATCAAATCCACTTCCCTGAATTTCAAAGCAACAACATAATAGGAATTTTGCCAATACTTTGCAGAGAGCATCTTCTCTACCAAAAGGAAGGCAATCCATAGATGTATCAGATTTGCTCAAAATCCAACAGCACACAGGATTTTAACAATAAGGATCTGCTGTGGACATAGCACAGAAGAGCTTCAAGAACCATGTCAACGCAGAAAATCTTTCAATAACATTAAATCTATTTGCAATACAGCATCCTCAAAGCACAGTGAATGAGCAGCTACTCATGAGTCCCTGTCCGACACTAACAGAGTGAAGCCTGGAGGCAGGATGAAATCCGATTTGCAACATGACTTTCAGAGTGCTTCCACATGTTCTGTAATATCTAAAAAAGGATAAATCTGTGCTAGCACTCTACAAACACACCAGCTCTGGGCAAAATAAAAATGCCCAAAGGCAAGAAGTTAAAAACCAAATCAACTTAAGACAGCGACATATCTTGATATTTTTCTTTTACAAGAGAAACTGAGAGTAAATTTTCCCTGAGCATTTGCACTAGTCTCCTCAAGAGAAAAAAAGAAAATAATATTGGTCTTACCTAAATAAAATAACAAGCATTAGGAGAAACAAAGGCCACAACATGGCTGCTACTACATTAATGTATTTTACTTTCAAACAGAAAACCTTAGACAGCTGCAGTAATATTTGTTAACAATTCTCAGGACTCCACTAAGTACAGGTAAAATCTTCACAATCCCTTGGAAAGCCATACTCTGGTCTTGTCACCCAGTTACGCTTTGAGCTCCAAGGAATGACAGATGAAGATATTTTAGAGAGTGGGCAAGGCAGTTCATAATGAATAAGGACAGACTAATCCTTCCAAAATATATTAAACTGTGGTTGAGGAGCTACACTACAGTCAATGGACCACTCTGGAATTCCCACTGAGGAACCTGAAGAAAATTAAGGTACCTTCACCATCTTTCAGACTTGAATACATTCCTATTCAGAACTATTTTCCCCAAAATATATCAGTTTATCCTGCTCCACTGAGGAGCATCAGGAAGAAAAGTCACCTCATCAGACATTTAAGGACACAGGAGACTGCATATTTTTCCTGGAATGTATGAATTTCCAAAAAATACCCAAGAACAGCATAACAGGATACTCTCCTTCAATAGCACAAAGTTCTATTCTTTCTGTGAGGAAAATATAGTACCACCCACTGAACTGATGACTCTACATCTGGTTTATCTCGTTCGCTCACAATGGCATACTTCCTGTCTCTATCTACTAAACACCAGCTCACACCCACTTTGCATCTCAAGCCTCATAAAAATTTCCATTTTGTCCATCTCATGGCATGGTATTTTGGACAATAAATTCTAATGATATAAGATAAAACGCCTCTTAATATCAAATTGTTCTGAATTTAAGTTTCAAATAATCGCAAATTCTTTAAATATTAATTGTTAACCATTCTGATCAAATCAAGTAAGGTGTGTAGAGATGCATTTACCTTAGAGCATTTTTTCCAAAGAACAAATTGAATTAATTCAGTGAATTTCAATTAGAAGAGGACTAATGAATGAAAATAAGTCCCACTATGATCCACTAGGATGCAAAGATTGATCCATTTCTATGCCTTTTCAGCACAGAATAGCCCCAAACCTTGTTTTGAATTTGGGTACATGTGCCCAGAATAGATGAATGCTTCATTTGAATACAGGAAGCCTGTGTCATTAGAAGTGCAAGTCTTGACCTAGAGTTTAAAAAAAGTCAGTCTTTTGAACAGTGAGAAGTGGTTCACACTCTTTGTGTTCAGTAAAGGACTGAAAAAGTTTGAATAATACTTAATGCCTAGAAATTGAGCACTTTGCTTTTTACCATGTGTGATGCCTAAATCACGAAAAAATAACCATCGTCAAATTTAGAACTCTAATCTCTCCTAGACAGTGTTAAACCTTAATCTAAATTTGAGCTGCCACAGACCAGTTACTTGTAAAGCTTTGGCAAAATACCATCTCTGTTTAGTACTGAATTACAGTTCCTTCCTTTTAGCAGAAAAATAACACAAGACAAAGACAAAACAGCAAGCAATCACAACCAATTAGAAATGCTGTATACATCTGAGTATAAGTAAAAGCCCACATAAGCAACTATAGTAAAGTAGGGCATCAATCTAGTGTGAAAATTACTTCAAATTTACTACATATCAGCACAAACAGCTGCACAAAAATATGAAACAGTCAGGTTCGAGAGTTCTACCTAGCGACATCCCATTTTCACTATCAGACAAAATTACTTTAAGCATAATACAGATAAAAACTAATAAAAGGTCCTTAGGCATCGGAACCATAGACTGTGTTCCCGGTATACAGATATTTAATCCATTAGCTTTCCCCAAGTGTCATCTGCTTCCAGTCCGTTGTAAATCTAGTATCCGTGTTCCTTCAGGAGGGAAGCTTTTGATGACAAGGGAAGTATATGCAACAAGGCACCTTACATTTTATATTCATTTTTATTAGGGTATTTCTTAAGTGTCAATATCAATTATTCTAAAACTAATTTGTTTCTTTTAAAAGGGGGAAGGAGAACTGGACACAGAAAATACCTGATTATAATATTCTGATAATCTGGAACAAGTTATCAGAATTCAAAAAGTTAATTTCAGTTTCATATGCATTAATAATCTGTAAAACATACACACAAAATTGCAGCACAGAAGGCATTCTTAGAAGTTAGCAAGTGCTTCTTGCACTGGTTCTTCATGCACTGGTCAAAACTCCAGGTGTTACTTGACAATGTTTTCAATTATTAAGAGGGAGGAAGAATTGCTTTCCAGTCCCAGTCCACCACTTACCTTACATGTCAAACTACAACTACATTTTCAAGATACAGAACTGAGTACCTTTTCATGCAGTCCAAGAGGTCTATAATTTCTGCTCTTCCAGAAAAAGGAAGACAAACACTCTGCTACTCCTCTGCCTAGCAACATTATTTATTTCAACTAGATAATAATGCAGGATATCTCACACTGATTTCCCAAGGCATTTGTTAGATGAGTCATCTCATTTTAAGAAAAAAGCCACATCCTTTGCAATGAGCCCTGACTGTAAAATGGGTCAGTGTGTAATGAAGCATGCCACTGGCCTATGCTTGCCAAAAAACACCCCAAATAATAACTCATGGCAAGAGTACCTCATGCCTATCCAAAAGAAAAGCAGAAACTCTTACCTTAACAGGAAAGCTACACTTGCCAGTACGAACGCCTTCTTCATCCGTCTGCCACTGATGAGGCCTGCTGGCCTCTGGGACATAGACATCTTTCTTTCTCCTAAAGCTCTGCCGTAATTTGTTCATTTCTCAGATTTTCACGCCCTAGAAGAAGAAAAAAAGAATACTGCTAATAGGCACCAAAACCACGTTTAGCCACTTTGCGTCAGCCACTACCATGACAAATGTCCCTGTAAACATGATGAGTTTTTCCAAAGATGAATTGAAGTACCTGTGAAAGGAAAATATTTTGGACATAGGTTCAGAGAAAAGACATACATTCACTTCAAAGTGGAAAACACAAATCCACATTATCTGTTTAATACCTTTCCACAGCAAATGAAGCATTAGACCCAGGAATAACTATTACTGGGAGCAAAAGGTTACCTAAACTAGCTGAAGGAAAAGCTCTGAGAAGTGATGCTCTGAGAAGTGATCCTGCCTCCCTAAATTTAAACACCTTCCTAAAGCAACCAAGCAACACACCAGTAGCACAAAGTTCTAAGGCATTCATGCAAGGCAAGGATTCATAGCTCTAAAACTGCTCCTAAGTAAGGTGCTTGTGCTGTTCTTTAAATACAAGAGACAGTTTCATGCTTTTACTGTGTGGAACAGCCCAGCCCTTGCTTAGTCTACTGGTAGAAGTTCTTACACTTAAATTAGAAGTGCACACCTCCAAAAGGGGAACACAGTTCTGTAATGACACTTCAAAAGCCTAGAATTCAAAGCTTTTTATACACTGTTCTCTTATGTGTCAATCTCTATATACAAGTCAATCTATATTTTAGACATCCTCACCTTTACTAGATTCAAACCACAATTAGCCAAGAAGCCATTGGAGAAATTACTACTAATAAAAAGACTCAAAATTCAGCTACAGAAGTAGAATCATACGGGACACAATGTGAGGAATACCGAAAACATGCTGAAAGGCTTCTTGACATCTGCTCTTCTTTTCTGAAAAAGAAGCCTTCTTACAACCATGGCAAATCTTTTCCATAGAAAAAAGGATGCTGCAGAATGCAAGACAACAAAATCTTAACTGCATTATATATGCTTATTTCTCATTATATTAATGAAACTAAAGAATATTGATATTTATCGGTGTCAATAGGTGGCCTTTAAACCAAAGCTGCTTTAAAAGCAGATTGAACACTGTTTTAAGCCTTGACAGGAAATATTTGATAAAAGTAAGAAAAAACAATACACAGATTTTGTGGTATCTGACATTTAAGAAGCTTAAAAACAAAATGCAACTATCTCAAAGCTGAACTGAAGTCAGATATTAAATGCATTATTGAAATATCACTGCTCACCACTACAGATTCTGACTAGGCAAATTAAAAATATTGGACTGGTTTTTATTGCATGACACACTGTAGCCTCTCAAAATAACAGAAAGGTGTGAGCTTTGTTACTGGCTCCCTAAAAATACCTTCTGCAACTGTTACTTTTCTCCTGGAGCAGTTAATCATTATGTCAGTCGTTTCCCACTGTATCTTCTGGCCATGATACTTGTTCATTTCTCTATATCATCCATCTTTCCATAATCTATTAAAAGCAATACTTTAAATAAGTAATAATTTAAAGATAACCCCATGGATTAAAAAAAACCACTGCTGTATCACTAGATGTTAATACTTGTTGAAGTGCAAATAAGCACAATACTTGCATGCACAAATTCAGTGGCATACAAATTCAATGCTGCCTGGGACTTGTAGCATTGTGGGGCATTTTTTCAGCATATGAAGTATTTCTACAGCCAGATCAAACTCCACTTCTGCAGCAAACACCTGCACTCCAAGTTTCTCGATAAGCATTTGAAAGCAACAATGTGTGGCATTCCAAGCAGTCCAAATCTCTGTTGCAAATTAAGTGGGACGTATCACAAAGGCTACAGGCGACTGTCCATGGAAGAGAGCGTGCACCTAAAACAGCCATGAGGTCTAACAACCAGTGTAAGAGCAGGGATAGAAAGTGCCTCAAAGATTCTCAATCACAATTACCTAGTTATAAAAAAGTGTTAACCTCATTCTTTCACAGCTGCAAAATGCCTGACATAACTGGTAACATAAAACATTTTCTTGAATTTACTTGGGCAGATTCCGAGATCAGAACACACATGCAAAGGAAAAACCATGCACATTTCTTACTGCGGAACAAGCTGAAGCAGCAGCTCTGCCCTGCTTTCAGCTGGGACAGTTACTTTTCTTCCTAGTAGCAGGTACAATGCTGTGTTTTGGATTTAGGCTGAGACTAGGGTTGATAATGCACTGATGTTTTAGTTGTTGCTAAGCAGTGTTTACACTAAATCAGGGTATTTTCTGCTTCTCACCCCCTCCCTTACCACCGAATGGCTTGCAGAGCACAAAAAGTTGTGAGGGGACACAGCTGAGACAGTTGATCCCACCTTACCACAGGGATATTCCATACCATATGACACCATGCTTGGCATGTAAAAGTAGGGGAAGAAGGCATATGAAATTTGCAGTGATGGCATTTGTCTTTCCAAGGCACCAATACACACGATGGAGCCCTGCTTTCCTGGGGATGTCTGAATACTTGCCTGACCATGGGAAGCAGTGAAGGAATTCCTTCTCATCCTTTGCTTGCCTGTGTGGCTTTTGTTTTACCAGTTCAACTGTCTTTATCTCAACTTTTTCGCACTTCTGATTCTCTCCCCCATCCCACAAGGGTGAATGAACAAGCAGCTGTGTAAAGCTCAGTTGCCATCTGGGGTTAAACCACAACACTCCTCTATAAAAACAGTTTATTTTACAAGCTAAAATCTTTGAATGTGCAAAGCCAATTCTCTAAGTTTTAAGAGGAGTTGCAAGCTTTTTATTCTCCATTAAGGCCTAGAAAGGCATTACAGCAATATTAGTACTTTGCTTCACAAACTGCAGGCAGAGGAGTCTATGCATCACTAAGTCTAAAGGAACCAGAAACATGAGACACATACTGCAGCAAACCTGTATATGGCATCTCAGCTCGTAAGTACAGACACACACTCCTGTCCCTACTCAGCCTGGCAGTGCCACAGCACGATGAACAAACTGGTGCTCCAGCTGCTTCAGAAGGGCACAGGAGTCTGGCCAGTGCAGGGTTCACAGCCTGAGCCGGCACTCCGAGAGCGAAAGACGGGCATGGATGCTCCATTCTGCCAGGAGGGGCAACAGACCCTTAAACTGATGCAACAAGACCAATGTGTCGGTTTCGAAATTTTCAAGGTAATTCTGAGTGTCAAAAGCTCAGTAAACAGCGAAACAAGAACTGAGAACAGCACACAGCCACTGTACCACCTGTGAAAAACTGCGGACTAATTGTCTTACCATAACATTTGCTTATGTGAGCATTCTGTAGGACTTCTTCCTCTTGGGTATTGCTTTTGCCCGTGAGACTGGTGCCTTATCAGACATTTATTCTGACCAGGAATCTCAATCCACAAGGGAGGATGAGAATACGAGTTCCTCAACTACACTTCCTCTGAGAAGCTGAAGTGGCATTTTGCCCAAAGTATTTCCTTTTCACTAAAAAACAAACCCATTTTCCTAGATGTTCCAATTTTGAGGTCATGCTGGCAACAAGCAATTTAAAAATAGCTTATTGTACTTGATAGAAATGCTGAAAAACAGTAAAATTAACTTCTGGTCAGGCAGACAGCAAGCTTTCTTCCATGGCCACACTTGGGTTTTCAGAAACGTGAATACTTATGAGTAGGTTGCAAAACAGTTTGTCCTACAAACACCTAATTTGCTGATAATGTGCATGTCTGCCCCATATAAGAGAACTTTATCTCAAGAGAAAGTGTTAAGTAGAACAATTCACAGAGACTGAGTATTTCAGGATTCAGGAGAGAAGTACTAGAATTGCTACAATTAAGTTCTGAAATCTTCACTAATTTCGTCTGGAGCTCAAAATCCCTGCACAGGAGCTTTGCAGAAAGATGAGTGAGCATTTTCTACCTGGATTCTTTGCAGGGCAGTTCACATTCCCATCCAAGTATAGCATGCTTGCCAGTACAACAACCACCAGCCTAGGCAACGACAATCTATCAGGATGTTTTCTACTGAACTGACAGTATCAGTAATAATGTACAAAGTTCTGTACTCTGTTTTGGGATTATGTAAGATGAAAGTTATCTGTCTTTGATATTTTTATACTTAGCAACTTGGTTTTGTCCTGTAACTTAAGGAATTTTAAAATCACCCAAGGAGAAACAAACCAAACCACTAAAACCACTATTTCCTTTTCACGTCCAGTTTGGGCCCAGAGGGAGAGAGAGGACAACAGAGAAACACTATTTGAAGATAAACCTGGTGAGAAGCCAAGATAGGGAACTCAAAATCCAATTAAATCACAAAACATAACATTACATCAGAGACAAGCTGCAAACAAAGGCTGAAAGCACTGGGATCTTCTGGAGAGAAGAGGAAACAGAAACACTTTGTGTCTTAATACATTTCAGGGTTATCTCTAACAGGCGGCTTACTGCAGAACAGCCAAGTATCTGAATGGCTATGCCGACTGGAGGAAAAAAACAAAACCAAACCAAACCTCCTACACAACTTGAAAACCTCCCCCACTTCTGCCATCCAAAAGATTACAACATGAGACTGAACTTTAGACCAGTTCCCAAAGCACCTACAAAAAGCATCAAAAAGACAACTGAGTTTTATATTTTCTGCTGTTCATTTTTAAGCAAATTGCTGTATTTTGGAAACAGAGCTCCGAAGCCAGTTTAAGGAGACCTTTAGCACCACTATTCTTTTGACCACCAGCAAAGCTACCATTTAAACCGTCAGCTCAGGTGCAGAGTTGTCAGAAACAGAAACAACATTGTCATGGATAGAAGTGCATGTTGAGGCACTCTTGGTTTCAGTGCCTCGTGCATCATCAGGTTATGGCTCCAGAACAAATTACTGCAAGATAAACCAGCACGTTAATTCTTGTCTTGTTAGCTGCTCTGCTGTACAAGTGTGTTCACTTTTACCCATCAGTGAGCACAAGCCAGCAATTTACCCTTCAGTGAGAGATGAGTAAACTTTCATATTAACTGAAGTTAGGTCAGGTGGAAGCTGCTGATCATGCAAAGTGGGAGCTCAGCTTGCCTTGCAACAGTTTACCCATGTCCCTCCATACCTTTAAGTAATCAGTTAATTTACATTTTGCATAAATGTTTCTTGTATACCAGTTGCTCCTACAAGGGAACCCAAACTACTGAATCTGCAGGGCAGAAAGACAATATGGGTACCTGAACCGCATTCACAAATTTAAGTGGTTAGACTAGGGTGTACTAGGGATTACTTAGGGTGTACTGCATGTTTCACACTAAGCAACCACTTACAGTTTCAAGGACAAACAACACAAACGCAGGTTTTTATCTTTCTTCTGAACTCTAGCCTTCACAAAGGTTACTTAATCTGCATTCAATTATCTGCTATCTTGTCTGTTTGCAGTGGAAAAGGATAAAATCTGGTATTTAGTCTTCAGTCAATTTCTGAAAGAAAAAAAACATTCAGAGGGTTTTGGATTACTTTCTGTTTTCTTTCAGAATCTAATACTGTTTCTTATTTACTTTACCAATTTAGAAAAAAGAAAGTCATGGGTCAGATAAGGGCAAAGGACCCCTCTGCAGCCTAAAACAAATAGAGAGTATGTGGGGACAGGAGGGAACACCTCCCAAGCCACCACCCACACACCCCAGGGTGCCATTCTCCTGAGTACAACGTCCTTTTGCAAACCTGAAGCACCAGGAGTCGTACTAACACTTAGAATAAAATTCCTAGAAGTATGCATTTCAAACAGCAGGGAAATATAGATTTAAGAACAATGCATTATAGGGATCATTCTAAAATTTACAGAACTCCACATAAAACTAATTCAACTAACATGTTGCTACCAGATTAAGTAATTAAAAAAATAAAAGTCTCACTCACACCTCTATTACCTGCTGGCCACACACAGGTGAGGTTTAAGTATGTGCACAACTGTGAGCTCCTCTGTGCTCTTCTCCAGTGAAATGCATTTAATATTGCTGAAGGACCAAGCAAAAAAAAAGTCTGAAACCTAGAACAAAAGGATCATCCACCTCTAATGTGTTTTTTGCCTAAGAAATACCAGGCATTTCTTGACATCAAAGATTTCTGAATCAAGATGCATTTTTCCTGCCAAAGCTACCTGATACTTCAGACCTAAGATGACATGCAAATTACTTTAATCTCACTGAAAAAAATGTGTTTACCTAACCTCGTTACTAGGAAAACACTCCAGAAACATTCCTCTGCATGGCTGTGAAGCTCTGCAGCCTTAGAAAACTCACTGGCTCTGAGCTCTTCTGCAAGTACAACCTGGTCACACCTGCCCAAAGCCTAATGCTTAAGAGCTATCTTTTGAGCATTATCAAAATTAGAATCTTATTACAAAATCCACAAGGGTCTGCACCAGAAAATGCAAAAAGCCCTCACTTCAGTATTCCAGAAGAGTTTTTTTCCTACAAAACTCAGTTCACCACTGACACTTCACAATTTTTGCAAATCTTGGCTATAACTGAGCATTAGGACATCAGCAAGGAAATACGCTTGTTTTGGGTCATTTTCTTGGGATGATACTTGGTTTTGGCAGGCTTACCTGCAGTACAAGCACAAATAGAAGAAGGAGTTCAAAATATTTAGATCTATTTTGCTTTCTAATGTACGGTTTGAATCCCTAAATTTAAGATGACAATATAAGAACATTTCATTTACAAAAAAAGAGGCAAGCTAGGAAAGCAAGCTGATTGCTGCCAAGGTAAATAGTCTGTCCCTGTCTATTATGAAGATGCCAGAATGGGGTTTTATTTCTCTGAAAAATCCTTATTAAGCATTGCTGCTAAACAAACGGCCTCTCCTCCTCTCCCACTTACACAGTACAAAAAAATGTACTGTCCTATCTCTCCAAGCCTACTGCAAAGGTTAGCCAAAACTTGCTGCAATTGCCCTGCAACAGCTTCTCTGCAATTATTCACCAGCACAAGAACACAGAGTACCCTTATCTTCTAAGGAAGAAAAGGTCACTCCATGTGTCAGATTTTGAATGCAGAACTTTGAGCCTTTTTGTAAGTTTAGATCCCATAAAATCTAATTAAATCCAGCACTGTCACACTGAAGCAAATGAAGGCATGTAACCATATGAGCATGCTCACTAAAACCTTAACAGTCCTGCTTTCGCAATACAGTATGACTAACCACACTGTTCACCACATGGCTTTCCAAATCATTTACCCTTTCATTACCCAATTAAGATCTAATAATACAACATTATGAGTAAGCATTCTAAGACACCAAAATATGCATAAAGGTGAAGCATTTCTTCATTTGCTGAGCCAATAAATCTATTTTGCTGTAGCTACAATTATTATTTAGAGTTCAAATTAAGGGGATTTTCCTTTTGAAGATAAAGTATCTCACACATAATTAAAAGACTACTGAAACAAACATACAAGATGTAGAAAACTCATCTTCCAGTAGTGAAAGTAATATTTAGATCCTGGTTTGAAAATACAGCAGAAATGGCAACCTTAAAGTATTTATATAAGACCAAAGAGGTCAGAGATGTGACAATGTCTCTTCTCTGATAGCATTCTTAGAAATCATAATGCATTGTCATCTCACACTGTGGAGTATTAACCATCCTCTCAAATCCATTACATCTCTTGCTGTCTCATACCTGAGCTAAGGTCCCATGTGAGCACTCCACAGCTGTTTCCAGAGCTCTTGACAATTCTATCTGTACCATGGATAAGAGAGGAAGAAGGGGAAAAAGCAACATTATGACAGAAACCTCTTACTGGCAAAAGCGAGAATTAAACAAAAATTGCAGACAGCTTATGAAATATCAGGAAATGAAATAATGAGCCACACTGCAACACACTCTCAACATTCAGCTACTAGAGGCCCTGACCTAAAGCTCAGAATTTTGCAAAATACACTAGACTTTTCAAACATGAATAGCCCCAGACTGCATACAGTACTCAGTATTCCACAATGTTACGTAACAGAAATACCGCCATAACAAACACTCAAGACTCTTAAAACTGTCACAAAAATACAAGTTTGATCACTGCAAGGCAGAAGTTATTCCTAAAGATACGTAATGCTCTTTCCAGCAGCTGTAAGAGAAATAATTTTCCCCTCACAAACCTATGAAGTTCAGCAAATGAAAGAATGCAAGCCTCATTATCTTCATCAATAACTATCCTAAAGCAAAGGCCCCAATTCATCAGACACCACAGCAACGGCAAACTCTGACCAAGGTCCTATAAAATATGCTAAGAGGTTTAAGTGCAGAGATATAAGGCAGTAATCCCCTTGTTTTGTAGGTTCACTCTAAAAATACTCTGTAGACTGTCAGTCATCAGTGTAAAGCAGGTCTCCTAAACACTTAATGTGGTACAAAGTGAATTGAATTATATTATCTATAATAGCTGAAAATAAGCAAATGTTTCATAAAGAAACACTAGCTGTGCTTTGTGGAAAGCAGTTCAAGTCATTCTGCTTTGCAGCTCATCTGCACACATGAAGAATTTTAACTAACCAAGCCACATAATTTCCAAGTGAATCATTTACATTTAGGGCAGCTAAATACCAGACTACTCAACAGTTTTCAAACATGAACACCTCACTTTAAAAGGTATCTTCACAAACATATGAATTTTGAAATGAAATTAGATATTAAAGAAAGTACAAAAAGAGCTGAAAGAGCAGAAAAATATGCCCCTTAATCATCCAAATCCAAGATCCAAGGCTTCAAGTTATATATGCCAAATCCCTCAAGAATAAATGCATTTTCGAAATAAATAAATTTTAAAAAGGAACAAAAACCTTTTTATAAATAAAATAAGCATATTTTATTGGTAGATCAGTCACAAATTTGATCTCACTGGAGTTACTTCAGTAAGACTTATGAGTGTTTTACAACCAAATAATCAGTGTTGACCAGACAAGGGCAAACATCTTCTGCTTAATAGTAGAAAAGGTAAAATATAAGTCAGTCAATCATAATTTTGTGCTATCGACCTGATCGTTAACTACTTCTGGGAATTCAGAAACATACGAACGCACCGTACTTATGGTTCCAGGTCTTATGCAAGAGTAGAAAGAGCAGACTAAACAAGCTACAGATCCAGAGCACACGTTTCAAGAAACAACATGCACTCTAAACCAGATTACTTGGAGAATCCGTTTTAGTAAGATTAAAATATATATATACTTGTATTAAGACAGCAGCTTTACACAGTGGTTCATATACGATGCTCATGCTCAACACAAAGGCATTTTGGACAACTGATCTGGCAACAGTGCTCTGCACCACCACACAGCAGCCCAGTCCACTAGCTCACAAGGCCCACACTGCGGAAACATTTGGAGCAACAAAGCATAACTTTGTATCAGCTTTAGGAGAGTCTTCAGTGGAAATGAAAAATACTGTTGCTAAGAATGTCAGGAGGTAGGATTCAGGTACAGAGAACTATGTAAATCCACATGCTAGCAGCATGCTGAGATACAAAACAGGGATTTGCAAAGGGCTCTCCACCAGAAACTATGAGTTTTATTTTATTCATATATGTTCTCAAATGCAAATAGTTCAGTAACTGTTTACATGACACAAAATGTTCTAGAGTACATTAATGAAACTAAACTGATGTTAGAGATACAAGATCATCTCATAAGAAGAAATTACTCTGCAATAAAAACAGAGAAAGATACATGGAAGAAAGATAAGAAAAACACTCAAATTATAAAAAATTAATATGAATTCAGCTATTACCACTGTCTAGGAAAGATCAAAACTCATGTGTTTAGTTCCCTAAAAATGTAATTGTCAAATAAGCAAATGGTAGTAAGAATTACCATGAAAGGAGTAGACCAAAACCAGTAAGATGCTTCAGCATAAAACGAGATTGCCCTTAGCTTCAATATCACATAGCCCTTGTAGTTAATATACCCTTGCTGAAATGACACTGAAAGGTTCAGGAAGGTAACAAGGATAACAAGGACTACATCAACAGCTTCTGTTCAAGGACAGATTAAATACATCAGACTTCACCTCAGAAAAGCAATTTGCTAGTGGGGAAAGACACAAAACCTATAATATCACAAGTGTTAGAAAATGAAAAGGGAAGGATGATTTTGCAATTCTTATGTTGTAGAAGCTGCAGAAGAACAACAGAACATCTCTAGCAGTCCAGGTTTCAATAAAAAGGTATTTTCCTCATGATACAGAATTAACTTGCACAATTCCTAGCTCTGGGAAAATTTACAAACTAAAAGTAGAAAGGCGTTTAAAAAACCCCATACCCACTTTAATTATTTGATCAAAATTTCCAATGGCTATAGTGGAAATGCAGCCTTCCGTTCAGGAAATCATCCCGTCCAATCTGAGCAGCTGGGAAGTCTTATTTCATGTCTGCCTCAACCTTCTATTCTTCCTTGGGCTCCAGCACTGACTGTATCAGAGAGAATTACTGTGCTGCAGAGCCTTTGTTGGGAACCAGCACAACTCACAAGCTGGTTTCCCTTCACGGCCAATTGAGCAGCCCAAACCCCCGCGTTACAGCTGCCACAGCACCACAGCAGAGCTGCTCACTCACAACTACCTCGGCACCGCCAAGAGCAGGTGGTAAGGAGCTCCCTTTCCCAAAACCACAGAAGCAGAAGTTTCTATGGCTCAACACTTTTAAATGAAATTAATTTGTCTATTCCAGATAGCTCACAAAATCTGAATTACTGCAGCAACAAGCCATGGGTGCATTAGTTAATCTCAATTACAAAATGAAAGTTAGCCTAAATTGCCATAAAGTTTGTCATTCACAGAATGACAGATGACTCCTCATTATACCATTACTGCAGTGGGCCCAAGCACTCCAGTCAGTCACTTCGTGGCAGCTGTTACATAGCAGTTCAAGGCACTTCAATCACTCCCATCTTCCAACAGTTAGATAAATACAATTAAGGCCCTTTTATCTATGCATTTTCCTCAGCTTGTTCATGTTAAATCAACACCACTTTTGACTGCAGCCAATGCAGAGGAGGAGGGTGAGTGTCACAAAAGGCATTTTTAATATTGATTTATAACTCAAAGGGAAATTGTGAAGGCTTTGCAATAAGCTTTTGTGAAAAATGGCAGGTCTTGATATTAAAAATGAGCCTAGAGAAAAGATGCAGCAACTTTTTCTGGCTGTCAGAATATGGGAAAATCATTTGATCATCCCTTATTAAGCCTAACAACACAAAAAGTTCATTTTCACATAAAAGATGAGCTGAATCTTCTTAGAGAACTCACTGTGGTGTCCAGCAGAGCAACTGTAGTTGACTTGCAAGAACATAAATTTTTCTTCACATAAATCTCATTTATGATATTAGGAGCTAATATTCGTGCAAGTTTTGAGTCGTTTCGTAACTCTTTTCTCATAATAACTCTTCATAAAACATTACAAGGAACTAGCAGGATTATTTCCCAAATCTGTTTGCCACAGATATAATCAAATCAGAAGCTAGCTTAACAAAGTCAGATACAAGCTATAAATTCTTTTAAGCACACAGGATGCAATGTTTTCTGAATTCCCTCACTGGTTAGACACCTTTAAAACTATTTTGCATCCTCTCTAGAGCCTAATACAACCACTTATTTCAACACCCCCAGAAGAACTCACAAGACATCTGAGGAATGAGTCACCATAGTCCCTATGAGAGGTGTCTAGCACAATTCCAGCTTTCTGGTACAATTCTGTATATAGAAAACTAGCATTCCTTACGATTACATCACATGTATAACCTCATTTTGTGCCTAATGTTTCCCGTGTCTGCTTACTCCAAATCCTTAAGATCCAAGCACAACATCAGTGGCACACTTACTCCGTGCTTTTGAAAATTACATCCAGCAACATAACTAAAGAAATACCTTTTATAAGTATTTAGCTTCATAAAATCCTATCTATGTAATTTTCTGCAAAAAATTCCCCAAACCAAAGTATTGTAGAATCAGTTACCAGAATATAAAGATCATATGACAATAGCAAGAATACAATGACTTAGTGACTTATGGGGGCTTTTTTTCCTCTCAGGTTCTGCAATAGTACTTTTCTTAAAAATCCCTCTCTCAAAATCTGTCTCACTTGAAGCTATAACCTTCACTCCATGGATATTAAAAACAAAAACAAAACAAAACAAAACCAAACCAAAAAAACCCACAAAACAACAACACACACATACAAACAAACAAAAACAAAACAAAACACAAAGCTATGGGCTGAAAAAAAGAGGGCTCTTAAAGTCAATTCTAATGTGGGCTATAAAAGGTTTCTTCTAAAAACTTATGTCTTTTCCTCCATGTACCTCGAAAGACAATGAATTTTAAGATTATTTCAAGTGTTTCTTTTCAAAAAACAACCCCACAATCTGGAATTATTACATCATTATAACAAGTTGCCATAACTCCAGTCAAGGCTGGATTTTCCTTTGTTCAACAGACTTGAAGCTCCTCAGACCTATGCCAAAATCTGATTTCTTACTAATTTCACTGTTTGCATATTATCCATAAGCAGTAAGGGGGAGGGGAGGGGAAACTCAATGGAGCTGGGGAGGATTTGGGTTGGTGGATTTTACTGGTCAAAAAAAATTAAGTGATAAAAAGACAAATCAATCATACTGCATTTAAGAGTTTAGGGTTTTTGGAAGAACTCCAAGTCAGGATTTTAGTATCAGCTCTTATAAACATATGCATACTTCCCTCCCCATTCCCTCTTCCTATCGCTTGGCATTTAAAGCCTTTTGCTTGTAAGGATAGTAATGTTAGTCTTTATGGAGGCAGTAGATAGGAATTTAACTGCTATTGCTACTAAATCTCATAGGCACTGTGTTTTTTAGACACTGAGAGTAATCTCTCAGACATTTCCTTTCACAGAAGTTACCAGATTTCATAATGATCACTAAAATCAGTAACACATTATTGCTGATCAGCAGTAATTACTTATGAATCCACATTACATGCTCAGTGAGAAATATCACATAAAGCTTGAGACATCTATAAATCCAGGGGTCCTGCTCCAAACTGGCTATTTATACTCCCATTAAACTCAGTGAAGAGAAAAAACAGCTCAGTTATACAAATCTACTTTAAGAATACCTAACAATGAAAATACATTTTTCTAAATAAATAACTCTGTAGGCATCCAAAGACAGTTTTTTACCCTTTTCACCTAAAATCAAATTCATAATTACAAAACTCCTTCCTAATAATGATTTTTTTAAATTAAAATATTAATCAAGAGATGGAAGCAATATATTAATTGCCTAACAATCAAATCAAAATCTTCGGTCTTTCCAAGACCACAATGAGATCTTAACTTCAGTCTGTAAAACAGTATTTAAGCTAGTTAGTTCAATATAACATCCTTGGGTAGAGGTAAAATCTCATTTCACTACTTAAGACAGACTGCTCCAAATTTGTAAAATTGCTTTACCTACTAAACGCACTGCAAGCGCTCACATCAGCATTTTACCTTCTAGTCAAAATTAAATACATGGCAATTCAGCATATAAGCCAAGTCTTTGCCTCAGAGTATAACAGACTCAGTCTTACTCTACCACCTTCCTGGTGATAAAACATTTGGATCTTAATTCAATTTTTTTCTGCTAGCTTCCTCTTACCCACAGGAATTCCAACTGTTAGCATATGGATTTTATTATCTCTTTCAAGATCAGCACAGACTTTCTGCTACAAAAACCAAACATGCATTAAAATGAGCCTTTGCATGTGTGTGTTTACTTCACAAGTTGTATCACATCTCAAAATCAGTTATATGAAAAGGCCAGAATGTGCAATGTAATGTAAGCAGTTTAAAATAACCTTCACATGATAATAAACAACTTCCACTGATATTGTCTGTAAAATCTAGAAATTAAGATTGAAAGTGTTCCCATACTCTTAGTGCAGGAAGACACAGAACACTTATTAGTGAGATGAAGTTTAACCAACTGCACTTTAACAGTTGACTAATCATATATTCAAAAGACAAAGCTAAGATGTGCATCTCAAAATGTTAGTGTTGCCTTTCAGGGTCCCAGTTCATCTATACAAGGTGCTAAGACTATCACCTTTCCCATGAATACAAAAATCTCATAAATACTCACATTTATAAAACTCCTGTTTCACCACTGCACATGAACATTTCTCCCACCTGATTCTAAACTACTGTGTTTATTTTCGCTCTCATCTGTAAATAAACGGTCCATTTAAGAAAAACAGGAAAAGAGCCTGAAAAAGTGCCTTTTTAAAAAAGGCAGTATCTGCTGAATCAAGTCAGAAATATCTCAAGCCATCAGTAAAGCACATTTTTGTCAGCCAGGGCCACTAAGAGCTGCAGAAATATTGCGCACTGTGTTACAAATGAGCACCTATTAACTTTATTTAGAATAAGGGGCCAGCTGAGAAGACACGGACAAAAAGACAAAGATATTCATTATTTGAACAAATTGAGCTTTTGGCTTTTTTTGTTACAGCTGTTCAAACTCAGGAATAAAGTCCAACATCAACATCACTCTGAAACTACAGATATAAGCACATAGTTTTCTTACAGGTATAGAAATTACCTTCCTCACTCCTGTCATGATTTTAAGCAAAATAGAATGCTGTGTATCATACATGGGATCATGATTCTGTCTCCTTCAGAAGGTTAAATGTATCCCACAGTTATGCAGCACATTATGTTCTCTGAGAGGGACATAAGGCTGCCCAGGAGTCAGTACAGGAGTATAGGCAGGGCTGACAAGAACACTGGCAGTTCAGCAGCTCCAGTGCTGCCAGCAGTGCTCAGGAACACATGGGTCTGACTGACTGACCTCAGCTAGGCTGGAACTGTGAAATCCACAATGTCTCTCATCTTTCTAAGTGAAGTGCTGCTTACTATAGTAGAGCAGCTGCAATGACCTACCACACCACACAGACTTCAGTGGCAGAGACTCGCAAAAGAGCATTGCCCATAAGTAAGACAAGCTGGAAAACCACCTGGCTGCAATAGCCTCTTGAATCACACTTGCTGTCGGCTTCCCAAATTTAAACTGCTTGGGAAGGGACCAAGAAATGTCAAATAGGAAATGACAAGGAAAAACTGTCATTGTTCTCGTGTCCATCTGAGCAATCAATGAAGCTTCAAGCTCAGCACAGACAGAAATATCACCTGATGACCCTGAAATCCTGCACACATTGGCAACCTTTCCACATTAACAGTACAGCACACACTGTGACACCAGTCATTCCTCAAAAATGACACAACACAGAGCAAGAGGTAGACCAAAGTAATCAAGGCATCACTCACACAAGTTTCCTCTGAATAACATACTCAGATTCTATCACTGCCATATTGTGTGTTGCTTGCCAATGGATGGCCACAGTGGCAAGCAACAGATTTCACTCCTGGAATGGATGAGCTTGACATAGAAGCACTGTAAGATCAACAGCTGGGGCAAGTAGCAAATTGTGCTGCTGCTGCCCATGCTGACAGATGAAATAATGTGCCTTGTGTAGCCATCTCAGTACAGAGAACATCTCCTTACTTCCACAAAAGACAGCTGCTTCCTGGGGCGGCAACAGAGCTTGGCAGCAGAAGGCAGGATGAAGAGGAAGGCAGTCTAAAAACACCTGCAATGTAATAGCTGGCACCCAGTAGCAGGACAAGCATGATAGAGACTCGGTGAAAAGGACAGTGGATATTGGGCTGCTAGACTCAGACAATCACAGAAGTCACAACTGTGTTATCTTCACCAGTGACTAGTCACAAAGTCCACTGATTCGAGCAGCACCTTGAAAAAACTCAATTATTCTGACAGGTAACTCTAGCATAACTATTCCATTCATAGATCACCATTCTTAATTATGTCCTCTGCCTTCCCTTTCTAAGTCCAGAAAACTTAAAGTAAAGCCTTACAGAATGCGCAGTTTTCCTTATACAACAGACAGCATACAGGACATTGACAATGTGGATAATGTCATTTAGAATGTCATAAAAATATATGGGAGGCAACACCACCTGTCTTCACAGAGAATCAATTTTACATTCCTTAATTGAAATTCCTCTACGTACATTAAACTTCACCTGATTTACTACTTTCACAGGAATGGAACTTAAAAGCAGGGGACGCAAATAGTGAGTTGATGACATAGATACCGAATTGAGGTAGAAAGTGATCTTATTCTACTCTACGAAAATCGGATCTCCTTAGAAATTGGCATAATGCCTTCTTGCTGGGAAGTCCACAAGAGCAGATCTTGACCACAACCCCTGGTGGACCAAGTACCATCTCATGTCCCTTTGAGAATACCTACATCACACGTTTCACTTGGCCAGAAAACAATAGTGCACATGGCAGAACTTAGGAAGTCCACTCAAATTGCACCACGCTTCCAACAGCTTTAGCAACCTTCACTCATGGTTAACCAATGGCAACTACTGTCTTGCAAAAATACATGAACAAAGCACTAGCAAACCAAAGGTTGCCTACATCAGAATGGTTACTACTAGTGTTTTCTACTTGCTAGGTCTTAAGGACCTCATCATGTTACTTCTTAAAAGTTCAGATTTAATTCCGAGGGTTGATCAACCATTAAGTGCACTGCAATTATCTGTATTACAGAGCCATCCTTCTACTCCGCTCATGGTTTGTTCTGTACCTTCCCAGTTCAAACTTCACCTCCTGAGATCATCCACACAGCAGCACCTTACCTGCATCTTTCTGGAGCTGTACACATCATACCAAACAAAGAGCTAGCACGACTAAAGGCAGCAGTCTTCTCTGGTGGTATTATGTTCAGAAAAGGGAAGTTCTCAGACAAGAACTACAGAACTTCTCATCAATCCCAAAGAGGTTTCTTTAGACAATTCACAGCAGTTCACTGTAAACAGAAATGCTGAAAGCATTTCCATAAACCCTTCCCTTCTGAATACAAGCATAAATACACAGCTCTGTCAGCACTGAGACTTGAGAAACTGGATTCCTACTCAGAAAGAGCTACATCACAGAACTTATATAAATTAGGAGGAGAGAAAGCCAAGTAGGTATTACATACGTTTTTCTGGCCAATTTAGTCCCATGACAGTAAAATAATGCAAGTGTCTGCAGGCATTTGAATCACATGCCTCCAAAAGTACTGTTAGAAGCCACAAACCATCCTTCCTCAAATTTCACACGAAGTACATTTAAGAGTCACACCAAACTGATACTTTGCAGTGGTCAGGCAAAGTTGATAAAGTCACAAATACCTACAAAGATCAATCATGAATGCAATAACATGTTCTTCAGTTATCTACATGCAATATTTTAAATAACTAAGGCTCCTTCAATGAGATCTATCAAGTTGCAAAAGTAGTATCATCACCATTTGCAAGGGCACTCCATCTTTTTTATTAAGGAGAGATGAGGTCTTTTAATAGCTTTAGAATTCCTACATTTTTTACTATTCCCTCACTGTCTATAAGAAGATACCCTATAAAGAAATGGGCCACATTTGCAAAAATCAGGTTCTCCTTTTCCACCTCTCTCTATTGTGAAA
Source organism: Formicarius rufipectus (assembly GCA_013399695.1). Classification (NCBI taxonomy): domain Eukaryota; kingdom Metazoa; phylum Chordata; class Aves; order Passeriformes; family Formicariidae; genus Formicarius; species Formicarius rufipectus. Next base: position 1,463,237 of record VXAU01004626.1, on the reverse strand, counting down.
TCACTGGAAGTTCACCACCAGCCCTGTTTATATAGGGATTATATAGAAACATTTTTATAAAGTACACAGTGTCTGACTACACAAACCAACAGAACTTCCTCAGCCTTTCCAAGTCTTGATTTTGAGCAATGCCAATGTTATTACATGACAACAGTTTCCAGTACACTCATATTCACGTTGTCTATTGGAAGTTCCTTATCACAAGAAGGAGTTGCAGTCCATGCATCATGTCTGACAGCTACTGTGGGTTCTTCCATGTTCAGTCCTCTTTTTTTTTTTACTGTACTTGCTCCTTCTGTAGTCAAGCTTAACTCAAGGCCGAGTCCTGTCCTGGTCCATCAACCTGCACTTTAAAAGCTTCTCAAGATTAAATACTACAGTCATTCTGACTGGAAATAGACTTACTAGTGATACAGGATGAAATCTCCTTAACCCTGAAACTACAGCAGAAAGAATAGGATGAAATTTAGCACACCCAGAGTTTCAAACCCCAAAGCTCATAAACAATCACAACCACAGAAATTACTGTTCCCATGACTCAATATTTTAAAAATATGTGAATTCAATATGTATTGAGTTTGTGAACTACACCATGCCCTTCCTATTAATTGTATAATTTCTCTCTCCCTCAAATCTTACAAAAAAAGAACTAAAGCTGAAGGTGACAGAATAACTTCAGTCTGGAATTAATTGCTTTTGACAGCCTCTAACACAGACCTCTAAAATGCAACAAGCTGCTGTACCAAAGCCAAGATAACTGAGGTTATCTTGAATTGTCCTACAACCACACCCAGGAATGCAACGCATGCCAAAACTCAACAGTTGGTCACTGACGTAGGCGCAGGAGGAATCACAATGTGCACTGAGTCAGATTCTCACCACTGAAATAATACATTTAGGTGGGTTTGCTATAAATATCTAGTCCTGTGGATATAGGATTAGAGCCATATGTAGGAGATCCAAATACTAATTACACACTGAGTAAAAATTCAGCAATACAAAATTAAGGAGTAAGTAAGAGGAGATTCAGGAAATGGCCTACTTTGACGTGTACAGCCTGCGCATTCTGAGCTGTCAGAAAAAAGAGAGCAACCAAGAAATAAGGCTGTGGAAGAAATCAGAAGTTTGGACTGCAGACAAATTCCCCTTGTACACTACATACCAATGCACATAATTGTATTATTCAATTATTACTGAACTTCTTTTTTTTAAATAAAACAAGTAAAATATGTGTGAAAAAATACATTATCTAGAAGCAGGCTGCCCTGTAACACCGGGCATAAATTGAAAACAAAACATGAGTGTTTGGCACACTGCTAGTTTAAGGAACATCAGCATCCTCCCTGGAGGCCCCAGTTTTGTGCTGCAAATCCAACTCCGCAGTAAGAGGCATTTCTATCTTGCTTCGGCAGTGAGAAAAAACAACCAAAACATAATATAGGTTATTGACTTGAGAACACGCTTAGAGCAAATACGTGCTTTATTAAAGTGAACTTCAATAATTCCTGATCTAGTCATAATTTCCATAAAAACTGAGATTAATCTTTAATAGTTCCAGTATTTGTAAAACAGCCTGAGTTAAATTTGGGATATCAGTACTGACTACATAAGCCAAATCCATTCCTCCTTAATAACTGATAAGGGGAAAAAAAAAAAAAAAAACAAAAAAATTTGAATCAACACGTAAATTAACTTCACAGAACATATCTAAAATCTGGCCATGTGTAGGATTATATTCATAGATGAACATACATACAATCTGCTTCACTTTTTGCAGTTAAATTTTTTGTTACTGTTACAGCCCTCTTCTAGAAGCCACCCTGGACTTATGAAACAATTAATATCTGAATAGAATAAAAAAATCATCTTATATTTCACAAGTCAGGACATATAAAGTAAGTTTGTAAATTGTTTTCCTAAAGGGGTAGAGGGGTGGGAATGGTGCAGGACATGGTTATTTGACACACTAATTTCCCGGATGCTGGAAAGAACATTAGAAAGCATTCCTAAAATATTGGATAGTCTTGAGTTCACAGTAGGAGGCTATATTTTCTGCTGGATAATAATATTCTGTTACACATAAGAACAGTTTATGTCAGTAAAATTAGAATAGTGTCAACATGTGAAGCTCTCAGCAGAGCTCCCCTTCTGTTTGAAGGGAGACTCACCAAGGGAATTGTAATGCACCAGCAAGAGCAATGACTGAACACCTCTGCAAAACCTAAGCAGTTCAGGCTGATGGCCATCATGCAAAGTTAACCCATGCTCACCTTGGTGCAAAACCAGAACCTTCTGACTCTAATTCTCTTTCATACAATTATTTTGGGAATGGGAAAGAAAAGCAGTTATGTGCTCTTTGTAGACATAGTTATCCACAGACTATGGGAGCAGGCAGAGTGTATGTCAGTATTACTGACTATGGATTATGTCTTAAATTTAAGAAGAAAGAAAATAAGGAAATAACTATGTATAAAGAGAAATTACTTTATTGTTGGCACAACTATTGATAAGTGACAGCTTATCTAGCTTTTATAGTGGCTAATTACTGACACACATCACAGAAAATATAGATTTTGAGTAGAAGTCTGAATGTTAATAGCATCATAGATCAGCTTAACAAGGGTGACGTCTAAAAGCAAATCCAAGCGAGACTCAAATCTTCAAACTAGAGAAATATTTAAATGTATCTACTAAGTACAATGTTAAAACCCCCCAGCATTTCTGTAATACATTTCAAACGTTCACACTGTTTCAACATATCAGCAACTAGTAACATTTTCTGAATGTAAGTGGTTAAAGCTTCCTACTACGCATACAATTAGAAGTACTATTAAAAGAGCTCACTAAAGTTAAAGGTTTACTTAGAGTATAGAGAACTAGAAAAACCTCTTCTACACGATGTTCTCAGCTACATCAGGACACACTTTTAAAAAGCAAATAAACTTCCTGAGAATGCCTCACAGTTCATTTATAATCTTTCATAGAATATCCGAAATTTTAAAACTCACAAAGTCACATGATAGAAAGATGTGATATTCAATTTTTAAGAAATGATGGGGAAGTTCACAAGCTTAGTTCAGGCAATAAACACATTACACAACTGATCAAAGAAAGCAGAACTGACTGAGAGCCACACATTGCTTCACCTAATTCAAACAGAAGTGCTAACAAGTACCTCCTTTAATAATTTGAATCCAGTCCACTCAGGATTTGAAAACTAACAAAAAAATTCTCTTTTACCTATAGAATTAAGCTGATGGTTCCTACAGTACTTTACTTACCGTTTGAAAATAAAAGTGTTGTTTTAAAGAGTCCATAGATTACTACCCACATAGATTCGGCCAGTTACACTAAAGACAAATAAATCCAGATGATACAGTCTTCCAAGATTCAGAGCATGCAAAGGTAGAAATGTAATGCAAGAATGTGGCTGTGACACAGGCTTTGCTGAACAGGCTGTCAGACACTCCCTGCAAATTCTCTTCACCACCCACATCCCCTCACATTAGGCACACAGACATGACATGCAACAGGAAGGCCTGGACAGTCTTCATCCTGGGTCAGGTACACTGAAACACTGCTGAGAAACAAACCAACTGGACCTGACCTCAAAAGAAAGGGTACATAACTCGGGTCCATGAGACACTGAAGTGCACACAAACCAAAGCCATCTTCAGCTGCCTGGTTTAGAACAGGTTCGTAGCATCTGCATCAGTTCTGAGAAACCTAACTCCAAAGCAAACGTTTTCTAACAGACAGCTACGACCATAATACATAAGGACAACTCAATCAGAAGCAGTAGTTATATCCTGCTATAGAAACTAGGACATGACTGCCATTTATTACATTCCACCAGAAGCAGCACTGACGTTGCCTATATGAAATTAAAAATATAATCTACTGAACCCTCTTCTCTTTTCCCCTGCAGTTAATGTGTTCATAAAGTCCATCCTTCTGTTACAGAGAATGGAAACCAATGGGTTTTAGTAGAAAATAATAGTCTTCGTCTTGGGTACAACAACATTGTCTTTTCTGCAAAGCCTGAGCAATTGCATCAGTGGAACAAGCCACCACAGGTTCCTTGCTCTCTGCAGGAGCTGCCTCATTTCCCTCTGCATTTTCAAGGCACATGCAAGACTTTGCCAGCTCCAACTGATAATATAAGAAAATTTGCAAAAACCAGCTGACAACAGGTTAAAGTCCAGAGTTCTGTGCATGTAAACTGTGTAGCATGTTTAGTCCTATAAAATGCCCTGAAAGTTATTCATGAATCCTGCTTTAACCCCTGGCATCCCAGTTTGTCTTATGACTGATAGAGGAGCTACGCTGCTCTTCAGCACGGACCTATAGAAACAACTGTGCAGAGACAGGATCCCAAGGTGTACTAATAAGACAGTTACAAGCCTAGACAACAGGAAGTTTCAACCTATTCCAAAGGAGCTTAGTGCTTAATGGAAGCACACAAGCCTACCATTACACAGTTAAGTACCATTATATGTTTTTACAAGATCACAGCTGGAAAAATTCTCCCGTCCTGAAAAGGAAAGAAGCCAAACGGCAGAACAGAGATTGAGGTAGCCAGGAAGACATTCCCAGAATTTCTCACTTCAGCCTTGAATCAAAGAAGTCACTGGTGGCTTTTATTACTTCTCAACTCCCCCAAAATATTCAGTCAATATGGTTTAAGAAAAGACTGGAACAAATATGCAGAATAAGTCTTTCTGGAAAAGGGGTCTACCAAGACTTAGAAACACTTTCTTTTTTTCTTTTTTTCTTTTTCTTTTTTTTTTTATTTTAGTGTCAGAAAAAATAGAAAAACCCATTTGGTTACAATACCAGCACTGCCATTCAGAAAGTGGAATGGAATGTGACCAACCTGTAAAGATGGAGTTTTAATCCCAACCTGAAGAACTGTAAAATGTACATAGATGGCAATTGTGGTTACCAAGGTGGGGGAAGGGGGGGCACAGGGAGAAATAGTAAGTATTCTTTCATTGGAGAATCCAAAATTCTTAGTTACAGAATTTAAGTTGAGTTTTAGGCAACACTGTCCAACCACTTCCCAAAACCTGGATCGGCAGAGGTAGTGACTTTAAGATGATATATTTATAGTACACAGAACCCACACACAACTACTTACTCTGTAATTGAACAGCAAAACAAGATGCTGCTATGAACACAATGCCTCTGGCAACACACCACATTCAGATGGACTCTGAAATATCTTTTAGATAACTGAACTCAATCTAATCTGGAGTTGGTATTTCCTGGCCAGTGATGACTAACTCTTCCAAACCATTATTAAGTATCAGGAAATACCCACCCCCAACATCAATCAGTATTTAAACATACACCAAAGTATTATGTTTTGAACACATTCACTCATAGCTATACACCCAAAGGCAAATGTGAGGGGGATGCAGCAGCCTTAAGTAACCAAAGTACAAAATCAAGTTCTAATTTAATAACAAAATATGAGTTAGGCCCAGATTTCCTTCCAGTTTGCTTAACTTGTAACGTTTCACTACAAGATCACACTGGGCTTTTCCAGTCTTATCTCACTCCATTCACACATAAAAATGCTACCAGAATTAAACTGATGCAAATCACTACTATGCTAGGAATGATGGGTTAGAGAAGAGCTCGGACTAGTACTGTATGTGCTTTGTACAGTGATGACACTGGCCTTGCCCAGCTCTGCTGTGCCCTTCCATCAAGTTTCCCAGCCCTGCTGCCCCAGTTGATTTTAATCCTCAGCAATCCATGGAAAAAAGACAAACTGATGAAAAGTGCCTTGCCTCAAACTCCTGCCTTTTCCTCTCCATTTTCTTCTCCATTAAAAGCAGAGGAAAGAAAACACTTCTTAGCTAAAAACAAACAAACAAAGGAAAAGAACCAGTGAAAGACAACATCATATTTATATTCAGGAAGGCTCAGGAGTGGACAACTGTCCTCTTCATTTCTGTAGAGATGAAAATTAAAAGGCCCTCAGTAGGAAAGTCACAGCTATAATCCCCTCTTTCCCATCTCCCTGAATGTACTAATAGAAAGTTTTCATCACAGTAGTCAACACATCACTATGCTGTGAATACTAAATCTAATCCAGAGTCTCCCATGACATCCTCTTCTACTCTTTTCCCATCTTTTTTCCCCTTTAAATGGAAAAGATCTGCTTTCCAACTGCCATGAGTGTACCAAAACTATGTCTAATTTACTTAGAATTAAAAAATAATTTTATCCTGTGTGAAATCGATAGGTGCTATGAATTACTGTACCTTATTTCTATTAGAATTCTACATAGTTAGTTTAAGTTGGCATATGGTTTTCTGCAAGTCAACCATTTTTTAATTAAATCCTACATTCCTAAAAAGTATCAGTACTTGAAACTTCTATTTTGAAGCAAATCTACAGCTTGTGTATTAAGAATTATTTGTTTCAGCAGTCATTCTGGTGAGTAGTCTACTGCCTGAATAAAGCAGCTTTTTTTTTGGTTTGTTTTTAACATTAAAAAAAAATAAAAATCAAACCTCTTATGAAAATTTATATCCATTTCCAATCCTCCTCCTAAGAGCTAACCACTTATCAAACCACGGCATTAGCTCTTCTGGCAGCTCTTTTGGTTGCAATCAGAGATCAGACTTACATTCAGATCTTAGGGGGGAAAAAACCACCACCACAGTACAACACATGCACCCTCTCCCTACATAATTTCATTTTAACTTACAAAGACAGATATTCTGCACTCATCTGAAAGAGTGCTACATGCCAGCAGTAAATGGAATTCAGTTTTTTTGGAGAATGCTCACGGGACAGATTTTCTGGACCAAGACCCTTATAAACAGAGTGCTTCATCTGGGAAAACACATCAAACTGCTGGTTCCGAATTCAGTTTGCAGACCAGTGTTCAAATAAGCCCAGTCTGCTTTAGCTGACAAGATAACTTCTGCAATCCTGTGTGAAGTAGTTCTTGAACATCTATGCCACTGAAATTAAATTAGTGACACTTTCAAACTGGGAAACATATGAAATGAGAAGCAATAGTGCAAGTAATCCAGAAACAGTACTCACCTAACACCAACTCACAGACCCATAAGGACAGAAGGGACTCACTCTACAGAAGAAAGTTCACAAGAAGACTTCTAGCAGAAAACAGCTTTAAAAACAAACCACAAAAATCTGCACCAACCCAGCCCTCTAGTTCTACTATAAAGTAGTATAATAGTCAATATAGATGTGAAGGATGTAATTCAAGAGTCACGATCAGGGAAAAATAAAAAGGAAAGGAAGGGAATAAGGAAAAAACCCAAACCTAAAAAAAAAAAAAAAAAAAAAAAAA